>JAMYCR010000022.1:0-210000 GCA_028830335.1 Eucera pruinosa | reverse complement strand
CGCAATTGGGGAATCGCGGGCAAATCGCTCAGCAACAGCAATTCGCGCCTCCGAACGGCCAGCACATGATGTAGAAAAAGAGCAACCGAGTTGTGGAAGAGGAGGAGGAGGAGAACAGAAGAAGGAAGAAAGAAGAAAGAAACGGGAAAAAGAGGGAAAAGAGAAGAGAGAAAAGAGAAGAAAGGAGAAAGAAGAAGAGGGAGAAGGAGGAGGAAAAGAGAGGGAAAAGGAGGAGGAAAAGAGAGGGGAAAGGAGGAGGAAAAGAGAGGGAAAAGGAGGAGGAAAATAAAGGGAAAAGAGAGGGAAAAGGAGGAGGAAAATAAAGGGAAAAGAGAGGGGAAAGGAGGAGGAAAATAAAGGGGAAAGAGAGGGAAAAGGAGGAGGAAAATAAAGGGAAAAGAGAGGGAAAAGGAGGAGGAAAATATAGGGAAACGGAGGAGGAAAATAAAGGGGAAAGAGAGGGAAAAGGAGGAGGAAAATAGAGGGAAAAGGAGGAGGAAAATAAAGGGAAAGGGGAGAGGAAAATAAAGGGAAAAGAGAAGAAAGGAAAAATGAAAAATGGGGAAATGAAGGAAGAAAATAGAGGGGGAAAGGAAAAAGAAGGAGGAAAATAGAGGGAAAAGAGGGAAGAAAATAGATGGTGAAAAGAAGAAAGAAAAAGGGAAAAGAAGGAAGCAAATGGAGGGAAAAGAGAAGAAAGGAAAGGGAAAAGAGAAGAAGGAAGAAAGAAACGGGAAAAAGAGGGGAAAGGAGGAGGAAAATAAAGGGAAAAGAGAAGAAAGGAAAAGGGAAAAGAAGGAAGAAAATAGAGGGGAAAGAGAAGAAAGAAGAAAGAAACGGGAAATGAGGGAAAAGAGGAGAGAGAAAATAAAGGGAAAAGGAGGAGGAAAATAAAGGGAAAAGAGAAGAAGGAAAGGGGAAAAAGAAGGAAGAAAATAGAGGAAAAGGAAAAAGAGAGAAAAGAAGGAAGAAAATAGAGGAAAGAAGAAAGGAAAAAGAGGGAAAAGGAGGAAGAAAATAGAGGGAAGAAAGAAAAAAGAAAATAGAGGGGAAAGGGGGAAGAAAATAAAGCGAAGAAAGAAAAAGAGGGAATAGAGGGGAAAGAGAAGAAAGAAAAAAGAGGGGAAAATTAAGAGAGAAAAACGAGGGAAAAGAGAAGAAAGGAAAAGGGAAAAGAAGGAAGAAAATAGTGGAAAAAGACAAGAAAGGAAAAGGAAAAAGAAGGAAGAAAATAGAGGGAAAAGAGGGAAGAAAATAGAGGGAAAAGAGAAGAAAGAAAAGGGAAAAAGAAGGAAGAAAATAGAGGGAACGAGAAGAAAGAAAAAGGAAAAAAGAAGGAAGAAAATAGAGGGAAAAGAGAAGAAAGAAAAGGGAAAAAAGAGGGAAAAGACGGTAGAAAATAGAGGGAAAAAAGAAGAAAGAAAAGGGAAAAGAGGGAAAATAAGGAAGAAAAAAGAGGGAAAAGAGAAGAAAGAAGAAAGGAAAAGGAAAAAGAGGGAAAAGAAGGAAGAAAATAAAGAGAAAAGAGAAGAAAGGAAACAGAGGGAAAATAAGGAAGAAAATAAAGAGAAATGAGAAGAAAGGAAACAGAGGGAAAAGAAGGAAGAAAATAGAGGGGAAAAAGAGGAAAGAAAAAGGAAAAAGAAGGAAGAAAATAGAGGGAAAAGAGGGAAGGAAATAGAGGGAAAAGAGAAGAAAGGAAAAGAGGGAAAAGAAGGAAGAAAATAGAGGGAAAAGAGAAGAAAGAAGGAAGGAAAAGGGAAAAGAAGGAAGAAAATAGAGGGGGAAAAGAAGAAAGAAAAGGGAAAAAGGGGGGAAAGAACGAAGAAAATAGAGGGAAAAGGGAAGAAAGAAAAGGAAAAAAGAAGGAAGAAAATAGAGGGAAAAGAGAAGAAAGAAGGAAGGAAAAGGGAAAAGAAGGAAGAAAATAGAGGGGGAAAAGAAGAAAGAAAAGGGAAAAAGGGGGGAAAGAACGAAGAAAATAGAGGGAAAAGGGAAGAAAGAAAAGGAAAAAAGAAGGAAGAAAATAGAGGGAAAAGAAGGAGGAAAATAGAGGGAAAATACAAGAAAGAAAAGGGAAAAGTGGGAAAAGAACGAAGAAAATAGAGGGAAAAGAGAAGAAAGGAAAGGGAAAAAGAGGGAAAATAAGGAAGAAAATAAAGAGAAAAGAGAAGAAAGAAAAAAGAGGGAAAAGAACGAAGAAAATAAAGAGAAAAGAGAAGAAAGAAAAGGTAAGAAGAAGGAAGAAAATAGAGGGAAAAGAGAAGAAAGGAAAGGGAAAAAGAGGGAAAATAAGGAAGAAAAAAAGAGAAAAGAGAAGAAAGGAAACAGAGGGAAAAGAAGGAAGAAAATAAAGAGAAAAGAGAAGAAAATAGGGGGAAAAGAGAAGCAAGGAAAAAGAGGGAAAAGAAAGAAGAAAATAGAGGGAAAATACAAGAAAGAAAAGGGAAAAGTGGGAAAAGAACGAAGAAAATAGAGGGAAAAGGGAAGAAAGAAGAAAGGAAAAAGAGGGAAAAGAGAAGAAAGAAAAGGGAAAAAGAAGGAAGAAAATAGAGGGAAAAGAGAAGAAAGAAGAAAGGAAAAGGGAAAAGAGGGAAAAGAAGGAAGAAAATAAAGAGAAAAGAGAAGAAAGAAAAAGGAAAAAGAAGGAAGAAAATAGAGGAAATAGAGGGAAAAGAGAAGAAACTAAAAGGAAAAAGAGGGAAAAGAAGGAAGAAAATAGAGGGAAAAGGAAAAAGAAGGAAGAAAATAGAGGGAAAATACAAGAAAGAAGAAAGGAAAAAGAAGGAAGAAGAAAGGAAAAAGCGGGAAACGGAGGAGGAAAATAGAGGGAAAAGGGAACAGGGAAAAACAAGCTGCTGGCGTTTTGCGCGTTTGTCTCTTCCTTTCTGTTTTACTTTGACGAAGAAACGATGAAATTCGGAAATCAAGAAGGACGGAAGAAAATATGAAGGAAATAAGAAGAAACGAAGAAATTAAGCGAAATTCCTTTTCGTTTCAATTTCTCTTTCACTAGAATTCGTCGAATTCGTCGAATTCGTTGTTTTCAACTCGCTATGCGATATGCGATTACATAATTACATAATATTTGAATAATTGTACGGGAAAAAAATACATCACATCTCCCCCCCCCCCTTTTTAAGGAAAAAGGGCGAAAGAATGAAGAGATTGAAATTATTATGCGTTATTAGAAAGAAGAAAGAAAGAAAGGAAGAAAGAAAGAATTGTAATTGTGAAAGAGGAATGGAAATTGTGTACGTTGTGAAGAATGTTGTTGCGAGGTGCGAAAATTGCGTTGGAAACGGTGTTTATAATGTGCGAAAATTGCGTTGGAAACGGTGTTTATAATGTGCGAAATTTGCGTTGAAAACTGTCTTTATAATATGCGAAATTTGCGTTGAAAACTGTCTTTATAATATGCGAAATTTGCGTTGAAAATAGATTATAAAATATGCGAAATTTGCGTTGAAAACAGACCATAAAATATGCGAAAATTTGCGTTGGAAACGGTGTTTATAATATGCGAAATTTGCGTTGAAAACAGTCTTTATTATATGCGAAAGTTTGCGTTGAAAACTGTCTTTATAATGTGCGAAATTTGCGTTGAAAATAGACCATAAAATATGCGAAATTCGCGTTGAAAATAGATTATAAAATATGCGAAAGTTTGCGTTGAAAACAATCTTTATAATATGCGAAATTTGCGTTGAAAATAGATTATAAAATATGCGAAATTTGCGTTGAAAACTGTCTTTATAATATGCGAAATTTGCGTTGAAAACTGTCTTTATAATATGCGAAATTCGCGTTGAAAATAGATTATAAAATATGCGAAAATTCGCGTTGAAAACAGTCTTTATAATGTGCGAAATTTGCGTTGAAAACTGTCTTTATAATATGCGAAATTTGCGTTGAAAACAGTCTTTATTATAAGCGAAATTTGCGTTGGAAACGGACATTAAAATAGACGAATTTTGCATTGAAAACAGACGTTAAACTATGCGAAATTTGCGTTGAAAATAGACCATAAAATATGCGAAATTTGCGTTGAAAACTGTCTTTATAATTGCGAAAGTTGCGTTGAAAACTGTCTTTATAATATGCGAAATTTGCGTTGAAAATAGATTATAAAATATGCGAAAATTTGCGTTGAAAACAGACCATAAAATATGCGAAAATTTGCGTTGAAAACAGACCATAAAATATGCGAAAATTTGCGTTGAAAACTGTCTTTATAATATGCGAAATTTGCGTTGAAAACGGACCTTAAAATAGTGAAATTTTGCATTGCAAAATTGTCATTAAAATAGACAAATTTTTCATTGAAGATTGTTACTAATGTAAACAAATTTTGCGTTGAAAATTATCATTAAAATAGACGAATTTTGCATTGAAAATTGGATTTTAAAATAGACGAATTTTGCGTTGAAAATAGACCTTAAAATATGCGAAAATTTGCGTTGAAAATAGACCATAAAATATGCGAAAATTTGCGTTGAAAACTGTCTTTATAATGTGCGAAATTTGCGTTGAAAACGGACCTTAAAATAGTGAAATTTTGCATTGCAAAATTGTCATTAAAATAGACAAATTTTTCATTGAAGATTGTTACTAATGTAAACAAATTTTGCGTTGAAAATTATCATTAAAATAGACGAATTTCGCATTGAAAACGGATTTTAAAATAGACGAATTTTGCGTTGAAAATAGACCATAAAATATGCGAAAGTTTGCGTTGAAAATAGACCATAAAATATGCGAAAATTTGCGTTGAGAACTGTCTTTATAATGTGCGAAATTTGCGTTGAAAACGGACCTTAAAACAGTGAAATTTTGCATTGCAAAATTGTCATTAAAATAGACAAATTTTTCATTGAAGATTGTTACTAATGTAAACAAATTTTGCGTTGAAAATTATCATTAAAATAGACGAATTTTGCATTGAAAACGGATTTTAAAATAGTCGAATTTTGCGTTGAAAATAGACCATAAAATATGCGAAAATTTGCGTTGAAAATAGACCATAAAATATGCGAAAATTCGCGTTGAAAACTGTCTTTATAATGTGCGAAATTTGCGTTGAAAACGGACCTTAAAACAGTGAAATTTTGCATTGCAAAATTGTCATTAAAATAGACAAATTTTTCATTGAAGATTGTTACTAATGTAAACAAATTTTGCGTTGAAAATTATCATTAAAATAGACGAATTTCGCATTGAAAACGGATTTTAAAATAGACGAATTTTGCGTTGAAAATAGACCATAAAATATGCGAAAGTTTGCGTTGAAAACTGTCTTTATAATATGCGAGATTTGCGTTGGAAACGGACATAAAAATAGACGAATTTTGCATTGAAAATAGACGAAATTTGCGTTGAAAACAGACCTTAAAATATGCGAAATTTGCGTTGAAAACGAATATTAAAATAGACGAATTTTGTGTTGAAAATTGTCATTAAAATAGTCAAGAATTTTGCATTGCAAAATTGTCATTAATGTAAACAAATTTTGCATTGAAAACTAGAATTAAAACAGACGAAGTTTGCATTGAAAACGGACGTTAAAATAGACAAAATTTGCATTGAAAACGGACCTTAAAATAGACAAATTTTACATTGCAAAATTGTCATTAAAATAGACAAATTTTACATTGCAAAATTGTCATTAAAATAGACAAATTTTGCATTGAAAACAGACCTTAAAATAGACGAATTTTGCATTGAAAACAGACCATAAAATATGCGAAAGTTTGCGTTGAAAACTGTCTTTATAATATGCGAGATTTGCGTTGGAAACGGACATAAAAATAGACGAATTTTGCATTGAAAATAGACGAAATTTGCGTTGAAAACAGACCTTAAAATATGCGAAATTTGCGTTGAAAACGAATGTTAAAACAAACGAATTTTGCATTGAAAACTGACGTTAAAACAGGCGAATTTTGCATTGAAAACTGTCGTTAAAACAGACGAATTTTGCATTGAAAACGGACGTTAAAATAGACAAAATTTGCATTGAAAACGGACCTTAAAATAGACAAAATTTGCATTGAAAACGGACCTTAAAATAGGCAAATTTTACATTGCAAAATTGTCATTAAAATAGACGAATTTTGCATTGAAAACGGACCTTAAAATTAACGAAAATGTGCATTGAAAGCAGACCTTGAAACAGGCGAATTTTGCAGTGTAAATAGACGAAATTTGCATTGAAAACTGTCGTTAAAACAGACAAAAATATGCATTGAAAACAGACGTTGAAACAAAGATTCGCGAATGCGCAAAATAAACATTATTTAAAATATTAAAATACGCATTAAAAACTGACGTTAAAACAGACGAATTTTGCATTGAAAACTGACGTTAAAACAGACGAATTTTGCATTGTAAATAGACGAAATTTGCATTGAAAACAGACCTTAAAATAGGCAAATTTTACATTGCAAAATTGTCATTAAAACAGGCGAATTTTGCATTGAAAACTGTCATTAAAACAGGCGAATTTTGCATTGAAAACTGTCGTTAAAACAGACGAATTTTGCATTGAAAACTGTCGTTAAAACAGACGAATTTTGCATTGTAAATAGACGAAATTTGCATTGAAAACAGACCTTAAAATATGCAAATTTTACATTGCAAAATTGTCATTAAAATAGACGAATTTTGCATTGAAAACTGTCATTAAAATAGACAAAATTTGCATTGAAAACGGACGTTAAAACAGACGAATTTTGCATTGAAAACTGTCGTTAAAACAGACGAATTTTGCATTGAAAACTGTCGTTAAAACAGGCGAATTTTGCATTGAAAACTGTCGTTAAAACAGACGAATTTTGCATTGTTAATAGACGAAATTTGCATTGAAAACAGACCTTAAAATAGGCAAATTTTACATTGCAAAATTGTCATTAAAACAGGCGAATTTTGCATTGAAAACTGACGTTAAAACAGGCGAATTTTGCATTGAAAACTGTCGTTAAAACAGACGAATTTTGCATTGAAAACTGTCGTTAAAACAGGCGAATTTTGCATTGAAAACTGTCGTTAAAACAGGCGAATTTTGCATTGAAAACTGTCGTTAAAACAGACGAATTTTGCATTGAAAACTGTCATTAAAACAGTCTTTAAAATCGAAGGAAGAGAAGAAAAAAAGGCGAACGTTAAAAGAAAACAGGAAGAAACAAATTAAAATAAAATTGCGTTAATTTCGAATTAATTTTGAATTAATCTTGAATTAATTTCGAATTAAGTGTGAATTAATTTTGAATTAATCTTGAATTAATTTCGAGTTAATTTTGAATTGAACTTTGAATTAATTTTGAATTAATATTGAATTAATTTCGAGTGAATTTTGAATTAATTTTGAATTAATTTCGAGTTAATATTGAATTAATTAGCCAATTAATTTTGAATTAATTTTGAATTAATATTGAATTGAACTTTGAATTAATTTCGAGTGAATTTTGAATTAATTTTGAATTAATTTCGAGTTAATTTTGAATTGAACTTTGAATTAATTTTGAATTAATTTCGAGTTAATTTTGAATTAATTTCGAGTTAATTTTGAATTAATTTTGAATTAATTTTGAATTAATTACGAATTAATTTCCACTTAACTTGGAATTAATTTTGAATTAATTTTGAATTAATTTCCACTTCACTTTGAATCAATTTTGAATTAATCTTGAATTAATTTCCAATTAAAAAATGCTGAGAAATGAGAAATTGAGAAATTTAAGCGAAATTATTACAAATATTACGAGTAATATATAAAATAAATAAATAAACAAATAAATAAATAAACAAATGAATAAATAAACAAATGAATAAATAAACAAATGAATAAATAAACAAATGAATAAATAAACAAATGAATAAATAAACAAATGAATAAATAAACAAATGAATAAATAAACAAATGAATAAATAAACAAATGAATAAATAAATAAACAAATGAATGATTAACGAAATAAATGAATAAATAAATAAACAAATGAATGATTAACGAAATAAATGAATAAATATTAGAAATATTAATAATTATCACGCGATTTGTATTAATCCAAACGAAAAAGCGGAGAAAACGGAGAAAAAAGGCGAGAAGAAAAAAAAGGTTTAGTTTATTACAATATTACATCGATAATTATTATTATTGTTATTATTATTATTATTATTATTATTTATAATCGATGATACATGTTGTATAAAAGAATTCGTGTGTGGAATTTATTTCACCCTTTTTCCCCGATTATTTTGCGTGATGTTTGGGAATTTATTTTGGGGAAATTAATCATGGTGGAAGATTGGCGTTTTGGGGAATTGTTTAGTATTATCGTTGCTACTTTGGGGAATTTTTGCAATGCTCTATTTGCTATATTTCAAAAGTTATTAACGTTAGAATGCGTTGCATTGCAATAATTGGATAAATGCAATTTGGAATATATTTGGGAATTTATTTTGGGGAAATTAATCATGGTGGAAGATTGGCGTTTTGGGGAATTGTTTAGTATTATTGTTGCTATTTTGGGGAATTTTTGCAAGAGTCCATTTGCTATATTTCAAAAGTTATTAATAATTTAGTATTTTGTAACTTAGCAATTCGATGATTGGAATATTGGATGATGTTTGGGAATTTATTTTGGGGAAACTAATAATGGTACAATATTGGCGTTTTGGGGAATTGTTTAGTATTATTGTAGCTATTTTTGGGAATTTTTGCAATGCTCTATTTGCTATATTTCAAAAGTTATTAACGTTAGAATGCGTTGCATTGCAATAATTGGATAAATGCAATTTGGAATATATTTGGGAATTTATTTTGGGGAAATTAATCATGGTGGAAGATTGGCGTTTTGGCGAATTGTTTAGTATTATTGTTGCTATTTTGGGGAATTTTTGCAAGAGTCCATTTGCTATATTTCAAAAGTTATTAATAATTTAGTATTTTGTAACTTAGCAATTCGATGATTGGAATATTGGATGATGTTTGGGAATTTATTTTGGGGAAACTAATAATGGTACAATATTAGCGTTTTGGGGAATTGTTTAGTATTATTGTAGCTATTTTTGGGAATTTTTGCAATGCTCTATTTGCTATATTTCAAAAGTTATTAACGTTAGAGTGCGTTGCATTGCAATAATTGGATAAATGCAATTTGGAATATATTTGGGAATTTATTTTGGGGAAATTAATCATGGTGGAAGATTGGCGTTTTGAGGAATTGTTTAGTATTATTGTTGCTATTTTGGGGAATTTTTGCAATGCTCTATTTGCTATATTTCAAAAGTTATTAACGTTAGAATGCGTTGCATTGCAATAATTGGATAAATGCAATTTGGAATATATTTGGGAATTTATTTTGGGGAAATTAATCATGGTGGAAGATTGGCGTTTTGAGGAATTGTTTAGTATTATTGTTGCTATTTTGGGGAATTTTTGCAATGCTCTATTTGCTATATTTCAAAAGTTATTAACGTTAGAGTGCGTTGCATTGCAATAATTGGATAAATGCAATTTGGAATATATTTGGGAATTTATTTTGGGGAAATTAATCATGGTGGAAGATTGGCGTTTTGGGGAATTGTTTAGTATTATTGTTGCTATTTTGGGGAATTTTTGCAAGAGTCCATTTGCTATATTTCAAAAGTTATTAATAATTTAGTATTTTGTAACTTAGCAATTCGATGATTGGAATATTGGATGATGTTTGGGAATTTATTTTGGGGAAACTAATAATGGTACAATATTGGCGTTTTGGGGAATTGTTTAGTATTATTGTAGCTATTTTTGGGAATTTTTGCAATGCTCTATTTGCTATATTTCAAAAGTTATTAACGTTAGAATGCGTTGCATTGCAATAATTGGATAAATGCAATTTGGAATATATTTGGGAATTTATTTTGGGGAAATTAATCATGGTGGAAGATTGGCGTTTTGAGGAATTGTTTAGTATTATTGTTGCTATTTTGGGGAATTTTTGCAATGCTCTATTTGCTATATTTCAAAAGTTATTAACGTTAGAATGCGTTGCATTGCAATAATTGGATAAATGCAATTTGGAATATATTTGGGAATTTATTTTGGGGAAATTAATCATGGTGGAAGATTGGCGTTTTGAGGAATTGTTTAGTATTATTGTTGCTATTTTGGGGAATTTTTGCAATGCTCTATTTGCTATATTTCAAAAGTTATTAACGTTAGAGTGCGTTGCATTGCAATAATTGGATAAATGCAATTTGGAATATATTTGGGAATTTATTTTGGGGAAATTAATCATGGTGGAAGATTGGCGTTTTGGGGAATTGTTTAGTATTATTGTTGCTATTTTGGGGAATTTTTGCAAGAGTCCATTTGCTATATTTCAAAAGTTATTAATAATTTAGTATTTTGTAACTTAGCAATTCGATGATTGGAATATTGGATGATGTTTGGGAATTTATTTTGGGGAAACTAATAATGGTACAATATTGGCGTTTTGGGGAATTGTTTAGTATTATTGTAGCTATTTTTGGGAATTTTTGCAATGCTCTATTTGCTATATTTCAAAAGTTATTAACGTTAGAGTGCGTTGCATTGCAATAATTGGATAAATGCAATTTGGAATATATTTGGGAATTTATTTTGGGGAAATTAATAATGGTGGAAGATTGGCGTTTTGGGGAATTGTTTAGTATTATTGTTGCTATTTTGGGGAATTTTTGCAAGAGTCCATTTGCTATATTTCAAAAGTTATTAATAATTTAGTATTTTGTAACTTAGCAATTCGATGATTGGAATATTGGATGATGTTTGGGAATTTATTTTGGGGAAACTAATAATGGTACAATATTGGCGTTTTGGGGAATTGTTTAGTATTATTGTTGCTATTTTGGGGAATTTTTGCAATGCTCTATTTGCTATATTTCAAAAGTTATTAACGTTACAGTGCGTTGCATTGCAATAATTGGATAAATGCAATTTGGAATATATTTGGGAATTTATTTTGGGGAAATTAATAATGGTGGAAGATTGGCATTTTGGGGAATTGTTTAGTATTATTGTAGCTATTTTTGGGAATTTTTGCAAGAGTCTATTTGCTATTTTTCAAAAGTTATTAATAATTTAGTATTTTGTAACTTAGCAATTCGATGATTGGAATATTGGATGATGTTTGGGAATTTATTTTGGGGAAACTAATAATGGTACAATATTAGCGTTTTGGGGAATTGTTTAGTATTATTGTAGCTATTTTTGGGAATTTTTGCAATGCTCTATTTGCTATATTTCAAAAGTTATTAACGTTAGAGTGCGTTGCATTGCTATAATTGGATAAATGCAATTTGGAATATATTTGGGAATTTATTTTGGGGAAATTAATAATGGTGGAAGATTGGCATTTTGGGGAATTGTTTAGTATTATTGTAGCTATTTTTGGGAATTTTTGCAAGAGTCTATTTGCTATTTTTCAAAAGTTATTAATAATTTAGTATTTTGTAACTTAGCAATTCGATGATTGGAATATTGGATGATGTTTGGGAATTTATTTTGGGGAAACTAATAATGGTACAATATTAGCGTTTTGGGGAATTGTTTAGTATTATTGTTGCTATTTTTGGGAATTTTTGCAATGCTCTATTTGCTATATTTCAAAAGTTATTAACGTTAGAGTGCGTTGCATTGCAATAATTGGATAAATGCAATTTGGAATATATTTGGGAATTTATTTTGGGGAAATTAATCATGGTGGAAGATTGGCGTTTTGAGGAATTGTTTAGTATTATTGTTGCTATTTTGGGGAATTTTTGCAATGCTCTATTTGCTATATTTCAAAAGTTATTAACGTTAGAGTGCGTTGCATTGCAATAATTGGATAAATGCAATTTGGAATATATTTGGGAATTTATTTTGGGGAAATTAATCATGGTGGAAGATTGGCGTTTTGGGGAATTGTTTAGTATTATTGTTGCTATTTTTGGGAATTTTTGCAATGCTCTATTTGCTATATTTCAAAAGTTATTAACGTTAGAGTGCGTTGCATTGCAATAATTGGATAAATGCAATTTGGAATATATTTGGGAATTTATTTTGGGGAAATTAATCATGGTGGAAGATTGGCGTTTTGAGGAATTGTTTAGTATTATTGTTGCTATTTTGGGGAATTTTTGCAATGCTCTATTTGCTATATTTCAAAAGTTATTAACGTTAGAGTGCGTTGCATTGCAATAATTGGATAAATGCAATTTGGAATATATTTGGGAATTTATTTTGGGGAAATTAATCATGGTGGAAGATTGGCGTTTTGGGGAATTGTTTAGTATTATTGTTGCTATTTTTGGAAATTTTTGCAATGCTCTATTTGCTATATTTCAAAAGTTATTAACGTTAGAGTGCGTTGCATTGCAATAATTGGATAAATGCAATTTGGAATATATTTGGGAATTTATTTTGGGGAAATTAATCATGGTGGAAGATTGGCGTTTTGGGGAATTGTTTAGTATTATTGTTGCTATTTTGGGGAATTTTTGCAATGCTCTATTTGCTATATTTCAAAAGTTATTAACGTTAGAGTGCGTTGCATTGCAATAATTGGATAAATGCAATTTGGAATATATTTGGGAATTTATTTTGGGGAAATTAATCATGGTGGAAGATTGGCGTTTTGGGGAATTGTTTAGTATTATTGTTGCTATTTTTGGAAATTTTTGCAATGCTCTATTTGCTATATTTCAAAAGTTATTAACGTTAGAGTGCGTTGCATTGCTATAATTGGATAAATGCAATTTGGAATATATTTGGGAATTTATTTTGGGGAAATTAATAATGGTGGAAGATTGGCATTTTGGGGAATTGTTTAGTATTATTGTTGCTATTTTGGGGAATTTTTGCAAGAGTCCATTTGCTATATTTCAAAAGTTATTAATAATTTAGTATTTTGTAACTTAGCAATTCGATGATTGGAATATTGGATGATGTTTGGGAATTTATTTTGGGGAAACTAATAATGGTACAATATTGGCGTTTTGGGGAATTGTTTAGTATTATTGTAGCTATTTTTGGGAATTTTTGCAATGCTCTATTTGCTATATTTCAAAAGTTATTAGCGTTACAGTGCGTTGCATTGCAATAATTGGATAAATGCAATTTGGAATATATTTGGGAATTTATTTTGGGGAAACTAATAAAGCTACAATATTGGCAATTTCAACATTTATTTAATATTATAACAGCAATTTTTGTGAATTTTTGCAATGCTCCATTTGCAATATTTCAAAAGTTATTAATAATCGCCTGTTTTACAATTTAGTAACTCGATAATTTGAATATTGCATAATATTTGCGAATTTATTCCGACAAAACCAATAAAGCTACGTCATTTGCATTTTCAACACCTATTCAGTATTATTATACCAATTTTTCTGAATTTTTTCAATGCTCCATTTGCAATATTCCAAAAGTTATTAACAATCGCCTGTTTTACAATTCCCTAACTCGATAATTCGAATATTGTCCAATATTCGCGAATTTATTCCGCCGAAACCAACAAATCTACGCCATTGCCATTCTCACCACTCATCAACCATCACTACCCCAATTTCTCTGAATTTTTCCAACCCCCCATTCGCAATATCCCAAAAGTTATCACGATTTCAGTATTCCAGCACTGCAACATTTCACCACTTTCCCCCCCATTTTCCCCAATATTTCTCCATATTATCCACATTCGCCGTATTTCTTCACCGTTTCCCTACGCACCGTTTCGCCGTCGTTCCACCGTCGTTCGACCGATCGAACATCGAGGCGAAGAAACGATCGAACGGCGTCGAATGAACGGCGGCGATCCGAGGGAAAACGGGATCGCGGATCGATTCGAACGAACGACGCGACGGCGACGAGGACGCGAAAGGAAATCGCGGGAAATGCGAAACGGAAGTCGGCGAGCAACGAGGGACAACGATGATTAGGACGATCGAGAAACGGCGCGTCGTTCGTCGGACTGCAGCCTTGACATTATGGAATCGCGGCGCGCGTTTCGCTGCGAGTTTCCTCGCGCTCGTCGCCAGCTCGAATCGAACGCAGCGGCAGGCGAAACAGGCCAACGCGCCATTCATAGTCGCGTTACAATGAAAACGATGCTGCATTAATCTTCGGTTAACGTTCCATTAACATTGCAATATTATTGGATTAATATTGAGTTAATATTGGATTAATATTGAATTAATATTGAATTAATATTGAATTAAAATTGAATTAATATTGAATTAAATTTATTTATTATTTCGTCTCGCTGTTCGCCAATTCTTTGCTTCTCTTTTTCTCCTTCTCAAGCAACGCATTAGAAGCAAGTCGATAATTTCGAAACGTTTGTTTTTCAAATTCACACGCGTCTTTTTTTCTCTTTTTGCTTTTTTTCTTTTTTCATTGCGTTCGCAAATAATTTCTAATATTGCAGTGAAACTTTCGCAATTTTGTTGCCTAGTATTTTGGAACTTTGTCGTGGATCTGTAATTTGTTGTTATTAATTGTTTATATTGAATTTGTAGTAATTAATATTGTTGATTATTATTTATTATTTTTAATTAATATTGGTAAATAATTAGTGATGTAATTATTTTTATTGTTTGTTATAATGGAGCTACGCTGTTGGGAGTTGGTACGGTTGTTTAGTGTTGTAGGAGGTATTTTTGTGAATTTTTGCAAGTGTCCATTTGCAATATTTCGAAAGTTATTAATTATTTTGTGTTTTGTAATTTGGTAATTCGATGATTGGAATATTGCAAGAAGTTTGGGAATTTATTGTGGCGAAACTAATGAAGCTACAATATTGGCGATTTACAGTGTTATTTAGAATTATTGTACCTATTTTTGTGAATTTTTGCAAGAGTCCATTTGCAATATTTCAAAAGTTATTAACAATCGCGTGTTTTGTAACTTAGTAATTCGATGATTGGAATATTGGATAAAGTTTGGGAATTTATTTCGACGAAAATAATAAAGCTACAATATTGGCGATTTAGAGAGTTAATTAGTATTATTGTACCTATTTTTGTGAATTTTTGCAAGAATCCATTTGCAGTATTTCGAAAGTTATTAATTATTTTGTGTTTTGTAATTTGGTAATTCGATGATTGGAATATTGGAAGATGTTTGGGAATTTATTTCGACGAAACTAATAAAGTTACAATATTGGCGATTTAGAGAATTATTTAGAATTATTGTACCTATTTTTGTGAATTTTTGCAAGAGTCCATTTGCAATATTTCAAAAGTTATTAATAATCGCGTGTTTTGTAACTTATTAATTCGATAATTGGAATATTGCAAGATGTTTGGGAATTTATTTCGACGAAACTAATAAAGCTACAATATTGGCGATTTAGAGAGTTATTTAGTATTATTCTAGCTATTTTTGTGAATTTTTGCAAGAGTCCATTTGCAATATTTCAAAAGTTATTAATAATCGGGTGTTTTGTAATTTAGTAATTCGATGATTGGAATATTGCAAGAAGTTTGGGAATTTATTTTGATGAAGCCAATAAAGCTACGCCATTGCCATTTTGAACAGATATTTAGTATTATAATACCTATTTTTGTGAATTTTTTCAATGCTCCATTTGCAATATTTCAAAAGTTATTAATAATCGCGTGTTTTGTACCTTATTAATTCGATAATTGGAATATTGGATGATGTTTGGGAATTTATTTTGACGAAACTAATAATGCTACAATATTGGCGATTTAGAGAGATACTCAGTATTATTGTAGCTATTTTTGTGAATTTTTGCAATGCCCCATTTGCAATATTTCAAAAGTTACTAACAATCGCCTGTTATACAATTTAGTAATTCGATATTTTGAATATTGGAAGATTTTTGGGAATTTATTTTGGGGAAACTAATAATGCTACAATATTGGCGATTTAGAGAGATACTTAGTATTATTGTAGCTATTTTTGAGAATTTTTCCAATGCTCCATTTGCAATATTTCAAAAGTTATTAATAATCGCCTGTTTTAGAATGTAGTAATTCGATGATTGGAATATTGGAAGATGTTTGGGAATTTATTTTGACGAAACTAATAATGCTACAATATTGGCGATTTAGAGAGATACTTAGTATTATTGTAGCTATTTTTGTGAATTTTTGCAATGCCCCATTTGCAATATTTCAAAAGTTACTAACAATCGCCTGTTATACAATTTAGTAATTCGATATTTTGAATATTGGAAGATTTTTGGTAATTTATTTTGGGGAAACTAATAATGCTACAATATTGGCGATTTAGAGAGTTATTTAGTATTATTATACCTATTTTTGTGAATTTTTTCAATGCTCCATTTGCAATATTTCAAAAGTTATTAATAATCGCCTGTTTTACAATTTAGTAATTCGGTAATTCGAATATTGGAAGATTTTTGGGAATTTATTTTGACGAAACTAATAAAGCTACACCGTTGCCATTCGTACCACTTATTTATTATTATCGTACCTATTTTTCTGAATTTTTTCAATGCTCCAATCGCAATATTTCCAAAGTTATCATCAACAATCGCCTGTTTCACAATTCGCCAATTCGTTAATTTGAATATTCCAAGATATTTGCGAATTTATTCCGACGAAACCGACAAAGCTACGCCATTGCCGTTCTCACCACACATCCCCCATCGCCATACCTATTTTTCCCAATTTTTTCAACGCTCCAATCGCAATATTTCCAAAGTTATTAAATTATTCGTGCAATCTCGCCGAGGCGAAGCGTTCCACGCGAGCGTAAAAGTGACACGAGGTCGATGATTGGCCTAATTCGGCTTGGCTCATCTTCGTAGCCTTGATCGCGCTAAGCTTCGAAACTGCCGACGATCGTTTCGACAAATCGCAATTAAAATGCTTGATTTATGCGGCGAATTCGGATTTTTTCCGCATCGAAACGCGAATAAAAAAGAAACATCCAAGCGTCCGACGATAATAATAATTTATTATACGTCGCGTGAAGCGAACTTCAAGGCTTTCGCGTCTCTCAAGGTTAATTCAAACGTGAGAGAAGAAATTGTGGTCGTTTGTGTTGTTATTATTACGAACGTATCGAATGAATCATCGAAACGAAGAATATTCCAATATTAATTCAATGTTAATTCAATATTAATTCAATGTTAATTCAATATTAATTGAATATTAATCCAATGTTAACACAATATTAATCCAATATTATTGCAATGTTAATGGAACGTTAACCGAAGATTAATGCAGCATCGTTTTCATTGTAACGCGACTATGAATGGCGCGTTGGCCTGTTTCGCCTGCCGCTGCGTTCGATTCGAGCTGGCGACGAGCGCGAGGAAACTCGCAGCGAAACGCGCGCCGCGATTCCATAATGTCAAGGCTGCAGTCCGACGAACGACGCGCCGTTTCTCGATCGTCCTTATCATCGTTGTCCCTCGTTGCTCGCCGTCTTCCGTTTCGCATTTCCCGCGATTTCCTTTCGCGTCCTCGTCGCCGTCGCGTCGTTCGTTCGAATCGATCCGCGATCCCGTTTTCCCTCGGATCGCCGCCGTTCATTCGACGCCGTTCGATCGTTTCTTCGCCTCGATGTTCGATCGGTCGAACGACGGTGGAACGACGGCGAAACGGTGCGTAGGGAAACGGTGAAGAAATACGGCGAATGTGGATAATATGGAGAAATATTGGGGAAAATGGGGGGGAAAGTAGTGAAATGTTGCAGTGCTGGAATACTGAAATCGTGATAACTTTTGGGATATTGCGAATGGGGGGTTGGAAAAATTCAGAGAAATTGGGGTAGTGATGGTTGATGAGTGGTGAGAATGGCAATGACGTAGATTTGTTGGTTTCGGCGGAATAAATTCGCGAATATTGGACAATATTCGAATTATCGAGTTAGTGGATTGTAAAACAGGCGATTGTTAATAACTTTTGGAATATTGCAAATGGAGCATTGAAAAAATTCAGGAAAATAGATATAATAATACTGAATAGGTGTTGAAAATAAAAATGACGTAGTTTTATTGGTTTCGTCAGAATAAATTCCCAAATATTATCCAATATTCAAATTATCGAGTTAGTGAATTGTAAAACAGGCGATTATTAATAACTTTTGAAATGTTATAAATGGAGCATTGAAAAAATTCAGAAAAATAGATACAATAATACTGAATATGTGTTGAAAATGAAAATGACGTAGCTTTATCAGTTTCGACAAAATAAATTCCCAAATATCTTCCACTATTGAAATTATCAAGTTACTGAATTGTAAAACAGGCGATTATTAATAACTTTTGAAATATTGCAACTGGAGTATTGAAAAAATTAGGAAAAATAGGTATAATGATACTAAGTAGGTACTGAAAATGCCAATGGCGTACCTTTTTCGGTTTCGTCAAAATAAATTCTCAAATATCTTCCAAATTGCATTCCTCCAATTATTACTCTATAAAATACTGAAATATTAATAACATTTGAAATATAGCAAATGGAGCATTGAGAAAATTCACAAAAATAGCAACAATAATACTAAATAACTCTCTAAATCGCCAATATTGTAGCGTTATTAGTTTCGTCGAAATAAATTCCCAAAAATCTTCCAATATTCAAATTATCGAATTACTAAATTCTAAAACAGGCGATTATTGATAAGTTTCGAAATATTGCAAATGGAGCATTGCAAAAATTCACAAAAATTGCTATAATGATACTAAATAACTCCTTAAAACGCCAATATTGTAACTTTATTACTTTCCCCGAAATAAATTGCCAAATATATTCCAAATTGCATTCGTCCAATTATTACTCTATAAAATACTGAAATATTAATAACTTTTGAAATATAGCAAATGGAGCATTGCAAAAATTCACAAAAATTGGTACAATACTGTTGAATATGGATTGGAATGGCCAATGGCGTAGTTTCGTTGGTTTCGTCAAAATAAAATCCGAAATATCTTAAAAATTGCGCATATCAAATTTCAATAATAGAAAACACGCGAATGTTGATAACTTCTGAAATATTGCAAATGTAGCATTGAAATAATTAGTAGAAATAGGCATAGCGATGATAAATTAGTATACCGGAAGCCAATGGCGTAGCTTTATTGGTTTCGTCAAAATAAATTCCCAAATATCTTCCAATATTCAAATTATCGAGTTACTAAATTGTAAAACAGGCGATTGTTAATAACTTTTGAAATAATGCAAATGGAGCATTGAAAAAATTCACAAAAATAGGTATAATAATACTAAATAAGCACTGAAAATGCCAATGGCGTAGCATTCTTTGTTTCGTCGAAATAAATTCCCAAATACATCGACTTTGCCGATGGTCAATTTATTCGTAGCTTCCAACAGAAATATCGAAACAACTCCGAAGAGGCGCGTAATTTTCGAATGAAAAAATTCACACGTGTTCCCCGGACGTTCGCAAATAACTGTTCGAAACCGCAACCCAGTGTCTAGATCAGTATAATTATAAAAAATTCCCAAATATCCTCCAATACTCCAATCATCGAATTACTAAGTTACAAAACACGCGATTATTAATAACTTTTGAAATATTGCAAATGGACTCTTGAAAAAATTCCCAAAAATAGCTACAATAACACTAAACAACTCTCTAAATCGCCAATATCGTACCTTTCTTCGTTTCCCCAAAATAAATTCCCAAACATCGTCCAATATTCCACCTCCTTCCCAAAAATTTCCAATTCCAATTTTCTCATCTTTATATCTCGTTAACAAAACTTTTATCCGGCTCCAAAATCCCCCCAAAATTCATACGAAATGTCCAAATTATTCTCACCATTATTATTATTATTATTATTTAAAGACAGCCAAAAATCGTGGCGATAATTTTCCAACGCCTTCGATTTTTCCCGCGGTTTTCCGCGATTATTTCGAATCCAATTTCAAACGCGTAATTTGCATCGTCGCGGTAATCGTGGAAGCGAAAAAAAGGCTAAGAGCGATCGAAACAATGGCCGACGATTGCCTGGATTATTCGCGGTTTTCCGTGTCAAGGAAAGAAACCCAAGAATGGAAAGAAAGAGGAAAAAAAGGAAAGAAAGGATTCGCGATATTTTTTTCAAGAGTTTGGGTAGAGGGGAAATGGCGGAGGAGGATTGGAAATGGAAATGGGGAGGAAATATTGCGAATGGAGCGTTGAAAAAATTAGGGGAAATAGGGGGAGTTATGGTTAATAGGTGTTGGAAATGGCAAAGGCGTAGGTTTATTGGTTTCGTCGGAATAAATTCGCAAATATTATCCAATATTCAAATTATCGAATTACTAAATGGTAAAACAGGCGATTGTTAATAACTTTTGAAATGTTGCAAATGGAGCATTGAAAAAATTCACAAAAATTGGTATAATAATAGTAAATAAGTGTTGAAAATGACAATATTCTACCTTTCTTAGTTTCGTCAAAATAAATTCCGAAACATCTTCCAATATTCAAATTATCGAATTACTGAATTGTAAAATAAGCGATTATTAATAACATTTGAAATATTGCTAATGGGGCACTGTAAAAATTCACAAAAATAGCTATAATGATACTAAATATGTGTTGCAAATAGCAAAGACGTAGCTTTAGTAGTTTCGTCGAAATAAATTCGCAAATATTATCCAATATTCAAATTAACGAATTACTAAATGGTAAAACAGGCGATTATTAATAACTTTTGAAATGTTGCAAATGGAGCATTGAAAAAATTCATAAAAATTGCTGTTATAATAGTAAATAAGTGTTGAAAATGACAATAGCGTAGCTTTAGTAGTTTCGTCGAAATAAATTCGCAAATATTATGCAATATTCAAATTAACGAATTACTAAATGGTAAAACAGGCGATTATTAATAACTTTTGAAATGTTGCAAATGGAGCATTGAAAAAATTCATAAAAATTGCTGTTATAATAGTAAATAAGTGTTGAAAATGACAATAGCGTAGCTTTAGTAGTTTCGTCGAAATAAATTCGCAAATATTATGCAATATTCAAATTAACGAATTACTAAATGGTAAAACAGGCGATTATTAATAACTTTTGAAATGTTGCAAATGGAGCATTGAAAAAATTCATAAAAATTGCTGTTATAATAGTAAATAAGTGTTGAAAATGACAATAGCGTAGCTTTAGTAGTTTCGTCGAAATAAATTCGCAAATATTATCCAATATTCAAATTAACGAATTGCTAAATAGTAAAACAGGCGATCATTAATAACTTTTGAAATGTTGCAAATGGAGCATTGAAAAAATTCATAAAAATTGCTGTTATAATAGTAAATAAGTGTTGAAAATGACAATAGCGTAGCTTTAGTAGTTTCTTCGAAATAAATTCGCAAATATTATCCAATATTCAAATTAACGAATTACTAAATAGTAAAACAGGCGATTGTTAATAACTTTTGAAATGTTGCAAATGGAGCATTGAAAAAATTCATAAAAATTGCTGTTATAATAGTAAATAAGTGTTGAAAATGACAATAGCGTAGCTTTAGTAGTTTCGTCGAAATAAATTCCGAAACATCTTCCAATATTCAAATTATCGAATTACTGAATTGTAAAACAGGCGATTATTAATAACTTTCGAAATATTGCAAATGGACTCTTGAAAAAATTCACAAAAATAGCTACAATAATATTAAATATCTCTCTAAATCGCTAATATTGTAGCTTTATTAGTTTCGCCGAAATAAATTCCCAAATATCAACCAATTCATCCGCACTTTCGCTTTCTTCCAAAACAAGCTAGCTTTCTTTATTCCTGATAAAAGATCCTCTTAAGTGCACGTGCACTCAGCTTGCACCTGGATTCAGTTGCACCGACGAGCAGACTGAATTTTCACGGCGAATAAAAGCACCTATTGATAGCAAACGTTTCGAAATGAACGGTTTAATTAATTCACAAGATAATTGGAATATTGGATGATATTTGGGATTTTATTTTGACGAAACTAATAAAGCTACGCTATTGACATTTTCAACACTTATTTAGTATTATTATACCTATTTTTGTGAATTTTTGCAAGAGTCCATTTGCAAAATTTCAAAAGTTATTATTAATCGCGTGTTTTGTAACTTAGTAATTCGATGATTGAAGTATTGGAAGATATTTGGGAATTTTTTATAATTATACTGATCTAGACACTAGGTTGCGGTTTCGAACAGTTATTTGCGAACGTCCGGGGAACACGTGTGAATTTTTTCATTCGAAAATTACGCGCCCCTTCGGAGTTGTTTCGATATTTCTTTTGGAAGCTACGAATAAATTGACCATCGGCAAAGTCGAATGTATTTGGGAATTTATTTCGACGAAACAAAGAATGCTACGCCATTGGCATTTTCAGTGCTTATTTAGTATTATTGTACATATTTTTGTGAATTTTTTCAATGCTCCATTTGCATTATTTCAAAAGTTATTAACAATCGCCCGTTTTACAATTTAGTAATTCGATAATTCGAATATTGGAAGATATTTGGGAATTTATTTTGACGTAACCAATAAAGCTACGCCAATGGCTTCCGGTATACTAATTTATCATCGCTATGCCTATTTTTACTAATTATTTCAATACTACATTTGCAATATTTCAAAAGTTATTAACATTCGCGTGTTTTCTATTATTGAAATTTGATATGTGCAATATTTAAGATATTTCGGAATTTATTTTCACGAAACCAACGAAATTACACCATTGGCCTTTTCAATTCTTATTCACCATTATTATACCTATTTTTGTGAATTTCTGTAATGCTCCATTTGCAATATTTCAAATGTTATTAATATTTCGGTATTTTATACAGTAATAATTGCATGAATGCTTTTTGGATGATATTTGGGAATTTATTTCGGGGAAAGTAATGAAGCTACAATATTGGCGTTTTAAGGAGATATTTAGTATCATTGTAGCTATTTTTGGGAATTTTTGCAATGCTCCATTTGCAATATTTCCAAAGTTATTAACAATCGCCTGTTTTAGAATTTACTAATTCGATAATTTGCATATTGGACAATATTTGCGAATTTATTTCAATGAAACCAATAAAGCTACGCCATTGCCGTTCTCACCACTTGTTCCCCAACACCATACCTATTTTTCCAAATTTTTTCAATGCTCCATCTCCTATATTTCCAAAGTTATTAACAATCGCCTGTTTTAGAATTTACTAATTCGTTAATTTGCATATTGGACAATATTTCCGAATTTATTTCGGCGAAACCAATAAAGCTACGCCATTGCCGTTCTCGCCACTTATTCCCCAACACCATACCCATTTTTCCAAATTTTTTCAATGCTCCATCTGCTATATTTCCAAAGTTATTAACAATCGCCTGTTTTAGAATTTACTAATTCGTTAATTTGCATATTGGACAATATTTGCGAATTTATTTCGACGAAACCAATAAAGCTACGCCATTGCCGTTCTCACCACTTGTTCCCCAACACCATACCTATTTTCCCAAATTTTTTCCTCGCTCCATACGCAATATTTCAAAAGTTATTAACAATCGCCTGTTTCACAATTCACCAATTCGTCAATTCGAATATTACCAAATATTTGCGAATTTATTTCAATGAAACCAATAAAGCTACGCCATTGCCGTTCCCACCACTTATTCCCCAACACCATACCCATTTTTCCAAATTTTTTCAATGCTCCATCTGCTATATTTCCAAAGTTATTAACAATCGCCTGTTTTAGAATTTACTAATTCGTTAATTTGCATATTGGACAATATTTCCGAATTTATTTCAATGAAACCAATAAAGCTACGCCATTGCCGTTCCCACCACTTATTCCCCAACACCATACCCATTTTTCCAAATTTTTTCAATGCTCCATCTGCTATATTTCCAAAGTTATTAACAATCGCCTGTTTCACAATTCACCAATTCGTCAATTCGAATATTACCAAATATTTGCGAATTTATTTCAATGAAACCAATAAAGCTACGCCATTGCCGTTCCCACCACTTATTCCCCAACACCATACCCATTTTTCCCAATTTTTTCAATGCTCCATCTGCTATATTTCCAAAGTTATTAACAATCGCCTGTTTTAGAATTTACTAATTCGTTAATTTGCATATTGGACAATATTTCCGAATTTATTTCGGCGAAACCAATAAAGCTACGCCATTGCCGTTCTCACCACATATTCCCCAACACCATACCTATTTTCCCAAATTTTTTCCTCGCTCCATACGCAATATTTCAAAAGTTATTAACAATCGCCTGTTTTAGAATTTACTAATTCGTTAATTTGCATATTGGACAATATTTGGGAATTTATTTCGACGAAACCAATAAAGCTACGCCGTTGCCGTTCACGCCACTTATTCCCCAACACCATACCTATTTTTCCAAATTTTTTCAATGCTCCATCTGCTATATTTCCAAAGTTATTAACAATCGCCTGTTTCACAATTCACCAATTCGTCAATTCGAATATTACCAAATATTTGCGAATTTATTTCCATGAAACCAATAAAGCTACGCCATTGCCGTTCTCACCACTTGTTCCCCAACACCATACCTATTTTTCCAAATTTTTTCAATGCTCCATCTGCTATATTTCCAACGTTATTAACAATCGCCTGTTTTAGAATTTACTAATTCGTTAATTTGCATATTGGACAATATTTCCGAATTTATTTCGGCGAAACCAATAAAGTTACGCCATTGCCGTTCCCGCCACTTGTTCCCCAACACCATACCCATTTTTCCAAATTTTTTCAATGCTCCATCTGCTATATTTCCAAAGTTATTAACAATCGCCTGCTTTAGAATTTACTAATTCGTTAATTTGCATATTGGACAATATTTCCGAATTTATTTCGGCGAAACCAATAAAGCTACGCCATTGCCGTTCCCACCACTTATTCCACAACACCATATCTATTTTCCCAAATTTTTTCCTCGCTCCATCCGCAATATTTCCAAAGTTATTAACAATCGCCTGTTTTAGAATTTACTAATTCGTTAATTTGCATATTGGACAATATTTCCGAATTTATTTCGACGAAACCAATAAAGCTACGCCGTTGCCGTTCACGCCACTTATTCCCCAACACCATACCTATTTTTCCAAATTTTTTCAATGCTCCATCTGCTATATTTCCAAAGTTATTAACAATCGCCTGTTTCACAATTCACCAATTCGTCAATTCGAATATTACCAAATATTTGCGAATTTATTTCCATGAAACCAATAAAGCTACGCCATTGCCGTTCTCATCACTTGTTCCCCAACACCATACCCATTTTTCCAAATTTTTTCAATGCTCCATCTGCTATATTTCCAAAGTTATTAACAATCGCCTGTTTTAGAATTTACTAATTCGTTAATTTGCATATTGGACAATATTTCCGAATTTATTTCAATGAAACCAATAAAGCTACGCCATTGCCGTTCTCACCACTTGTTCCCCAACACCATACCTATTTTTCCAAATTTTTTCAATGCTCCATCTGCTATATTTCCAAACATCTCCGCCATTCTTTCCCCAATCGTCCGCAACTATTCCCTTTCTCCGTCGCGCATTTCGCACGATCTCCGCTCGTTCTACGTTCTACGATAATAATTAGGCTAATAGCCGCCTGCTAAGGTCGAGTAAACCGATTAGGCAGAAGAAAGGCGAAGATTCGCTGCGGTTTTGCAATTCGAATCGAGCGAAAATTGAATTGAAACCTGGAAAATCATTTTTGCATATTTGTAAATTCGTTCAAGTTTCGCATTTCGGTTTCAATTTCGTTAAAATCGCTCTCGCGTTCGAGAGAAGAAGAGGAAAATGCGTAGAAGCGTGGAAAATGCAGAATTTGCGTGTAATAAAAAGAAAAGTGACAAGAAATTGAAAAATATTTGGCGAATAATCGATTAAAATTATGCATTTTGGAGGGCGAGTGATAAATTATGTGTCTGTTGTTAATTTAGTATTAATTCAATGTTAATTGAGTATTAAATCGATGTTAGGTTCAAGTTTAGATCAAGATTTAGTGGATATTGATTTTGTATTAGTTTAATGGTAATTTAATGATGATTCAATGATAATTCAATGTTAATTTAATGTTAGTTCAATGTTAATACATATAATTACATATAAATACAAATAAATACATAAAAGTACGAATAAATGCGTATGAATTCACACAAATCCACTTGAATACACACAAATCCACTTGAATACACACAAATCCACAAAAATACGCACAAACCCACTTAATAAAAACCTAATAACAAAACAAATCCAGACAAATCCGATTAATGAGAACACGAATGCACACAAATCCACTTAAATACTCACAAAACCAGCTAAATTCTCGTAAATACACACAAATCCACCTGAATGCACATCAATCCAGCCAAATACACACAAATCTATCTAAATCCACCTAAACGCAGACAAATAAACACAAATTTACACAAATACACACAAATCCTTGTAAGTGCACACAAATCCAGGTAAATACACACACAAATCAACATGAATCCTTCTAAGTACACACAAATACACCGAAATACACGCAAGTCTAGCCAAATACACGCAAACTCACCTAAATCCACCTAAATACAAACAAATCCAACTAAATTCTCACAAATCTACACAGATCCATATAAATACACACAAATTCATCTAAATGAACACAAATCCACTCTAAATCCACTCAATTATACTCACAAATGCCCTAAAATCCATCTAATTACACACAAATCCACTTAATTGCACACAAATCCACCTAAAATCACCTAAATACACACAAATCCACCTAAATACACAGAAAACCACCCAAATACACATAAATCCACCTAAATTCACAGAAATCCACATAATTACACACAAATACATATAAATTACACTTAAATCGACCCAAATACACAAAAATACACACAAATCCACCTAAATTCACACAAATACACGTAAATCCACAGAAATACACACAAATCCACATAAACACACTTAAGTCCACCTAAATTCACTTAATTAGACACAAATCCACCTAAATACACACAATTCCACCAATATTCACATAAATCCACCTAAATTCACACAAATCCACTTAAATACACACAAATCCACCGAAATTCACACAAACCTACCTAAATCCACCAAAATGCACACAAATCCACGTAAATACACACAAATCCACTTAATAAGAACACAAATACACACAAATCCTCCCAAATCCACCTAAATACACACAAATTCACCTAAATTCAAAGGAATCCACACAAATCCACCTAAATACATACAAATCCACCTAATTACACTCAAATCCACATAAATACACTTAAATCCACTTAAATCTACTTAAATACACACAAATCCACTTAAATCCTCTTAAATACACGCAAATCCACCTAAATACACACAAATTCACAAAAATACACACAAACCCACTTAATAAGAACACAAATACACCCGAATCCACCTGAAAACACTGCAATCGACATAAATACACTTAAATACACACAAATCCAACCAATTACACACAAATCCACCCAAATACACACGAATTCACAAAAATACACACAAACCCAATTAATAAGGACACAAATCCACCTAAATACACACAGACCCACCCAAATTTACCTAATTGCACACAAATCCACCTAGATACACACAAATCCACTTAATAAGAACACAAATACACTCAAATCCTCCTAAATCCACCTAAATACACACAAACCCACTAAATAAGAACTCAAATCCACACAAATCCACCTAAATACACACAAATCCAATAACTTCACACAAATACACACAAATCCACCTAAATTAACACAAATCCACTTAAATACACACAAATCCACCTAAATACAGCTAAATACACACAAATCCACACAAATCCACCTAAATACACACAAATCCAGCTAAATACACACAAATCCACACAAATCCACCTAAATACACTCAAATTCATCTAAATTCACACAAATCCACCTAAATCGTCCTACATCCACTTAAATCCTTCCTAAATCCACCTAAATTCACACAAATACACACAAATCCACCTAAATCCAGCTAAATACACACAAATCCACCTAAATACACACAAATCCAACTAAATTCACACAAATCCACCTAAATACACACAAATCCACACAAATCTACCAAAATACACACAAATCCACCTAAATTCACACAAATCCAGCTAAATACGCACAAATCCACCTAAATACCCACAAATCCACCTAAATACACACAAATACACTTAATGGGAACACAAATCTACCTAAATACACACAAATTCACCTAAATCCCCCTAAATACACACAAATTCACCTAGATCCCCTTAAATACCCACAAATCCACCTAAATACACACAAATACACTTAATGGGAACACAAATCTACCTAAATACACACAAATTCACCTAAATCCCCCTAAATACACACAAATTCACCTAGATCCCCTTAAATACCCACAAATCCACCTAAATACACACAAATACACTTAATGGGAACACAAATCTACCTAAATACACACAAATTCACCTAAATCCCCCTAAATACACACAAATTCACCTAGATCCCCTTAAATACCCACAAATCCACCTAAATACACACAAATCCACCTAAATCCTCCTAAATCCACCTACATTCACACAAATACACACAAATCCACATAAATAGAATCAAACCCACTTATTAGGAACACTAATCCACCTAAATACGCACAAATCCACCTAAGTTCACACAAATACACACAAATCCGCCTAAATTCACGCAAATACACACAAATCCACTTAATAAGAACACAAATACACACAAATCCACCTAAATACACACAAATCCACCTAAATTAGCACAAATCCACACAAATCCACCTAAATACACACAAATCCACACAAATCCACCTAAATACAGCTAAATACACACAAATCCACCTAAATACAGCTAAATACACACAAATCCACCTAAATACAGCTAAATACACACAAATCCACCTAAATCCAACAAAACACACACAAATCCACCTAAATACACACAAATCCACACAAATCCACCTAAATACACTCAAATTCATCTAAATTCACACAAATCCACCTAAATCGTCCTACATCCACTTAAATCCTTCCTAAATCCACCTAAATTCACACAAATACACACAAATCCACCTAAATCCAGCTAAATACACACAAATCCACCTAAATACACACAAATCCAACTAAATTCACACAAATCCACCTAAATACACACAAATCCACACAAATCTACCAAAATACACACAAATCCACCTAAATTCACACAAATCCAGCTAAATACGCACAAATCCACCTAAATACCCACAAATCCACCTAAATACACACAAATACACTTAATGGGAACACAAATCTACCTAAATACACACAAATTCACCTAAATCCCCCTAAATACACACAAATTCACCTAGATCCCCTTAAATACCCACAAATCCACCTAAATACACACAAATACACTTAATGGGAACACAAATCTACCTAAATACACACAAATTCACCTAAATCCCCCTAAATACACACAAATTCACCTAGATCCCCTTAAATACCCACAAATCCACCTAAATACACACAAATACACTTAATGGGAACACAAATCTACCTAAATACACACAAATTCACCTAAATCCCCCTAAATACACACAAATTCACCTAGATCCCCTTAAATACCCACAAATCCACCTAAATACACACAAATCCACCTAAATCCTCCTAAATCCACCTACATTCACACAAATACACACAAATCCACATAAATAGAATCAAACCCACTTATTAGGAACACTAATCCACCTAAATACGCACAAATCCACCTAAGTTCACACAAATACACACAAATCCGCCTAAATTCACGCAAATACACACAAATCCACTTAATAAGAACACAAATACACACAAATCCACCTAAATACACACAAATCCACCTAAATTAGCACAAATCCACACAAATCCACCTAAATACACACAAATCCACACAAATCCACCTAAATACAGCTAAATACACACAAATCCACCTAAATACAGCTAAATACACACAAATCCACCTAAATACAGCTAAATACACACAAATCCACCTAAATCCAACAAAACACACACAAATCCACCTAAATACACACAAATCCACACAAATCCACCTAAATACAGCTAAATACACACAAATCCACCTAAATACAGCTAAATACACACAAATCCACCTAAATCCACCAAAACACACACAAATCCACCTAAATCCACCAAAACACACACAAATCCACCTAAATACACACAAATCCACACAAATCCACCTAAATCCACCAAAACACACACAAATCCACCTAAATACACACAAATCCACACAAATCCACCTAAATCCACCTAAATACACACAAATTCACACAAATCCACCTAGATACAGCTAAATACACACAAATCCACCTAAATACACACAAACCCACCTCAATACACACAAATCCACCTAAATACACACAAATCCACACAAATCCACCTAAATACACACAAATCCACCTAAATCCTCCTAAATCCACCTAAATTCACACAAATCCACCTAAATACGCACAAATCCTCCTAAATACACACAAATCCACCTAAATCCACCTAAATTCACACAAATCCTCCTAAATCCACCTAAATCCACCTAAATTCACACAAATCCTCCTAAATCCACCTAAATCCACCTAAATTCACCTAAATACACCTACACACACACACACACGCGCGCGCTAGTAGAATAATGCAAGCGAGAAACCATGGAAGATGCCTGCGCGAAGAAGCGACGCGTCTCCCAGCCGAGGGAAAAGAAAAGAGAAGAAAAGGAAAGGAAAAAAAACGGCGATTCGGTGGGGAGAATTTCTATATAACCGGCGGCGCAACCTCGGTTCCCTTCATAAATCCGTGAAAGTGAAACGCGGCCCGCGTTCCACATCCGAGCGAGCGGCCTCTCGAAGGAACGTTTCGAATAAAAAAGGGGAAAAGTTTCATTCAGTCGTTGGCGGCGAGAAAAAGAGCAGAAAAGTCGGAATTCGAAGGCGAAAAATTCGATCGAGTCGAGAACGAAAAAGGTGAGCGAGTGCGCGCGTTTGTGCGAGTGTTTTCAGGTATTTTTTTGGGGGGGGGGAATTTTGGGATTTAATTTGGAGGCGGTTTTTTCGTTTGGGGGAATTTTTGGGTCGATGCGTGGAGGAGATCTGGTGTTGGGTTTCGGGGTTTATTGTTGATAACTTTGGAAATGTTGCTAGTGGAGCGTTGAAAAAATTCATAAAAATAGGTATGATACTAGTGAATTAGTGGTCAAATTGCCAATCGCGTAGATTTATTAGTTTCGTCGGAATAAATTCGCAAATATTGTCCAATATTCAAATTATCGAATTGGTGAATTCTAAAACAGGCGATTATTAATAACTTTGGAAATATTGCGAGTGGACTCTTGAAAAAATTCACAAAAATAGGTATAATAATACTAAATTAGTGGTAAAATTGCCAATTGCATAGATTTATTACTTTCGTCGGAATAAATTCGCAAATATTGTCCAATATTCAAATTATCGAATTGGTGAATTCTAAAACAGGCGATTATTAATAACTTTGGAAATATTGCGAGTGGACTCTTGAAAAAATTCACAAAAATAGGTATGATGATACTGAATAAGTGGTCAAATTGCCAATCGCGTACCTTTATTAGTTTCGTCGGAATAAATTCGCAAATATGTTACAATATTCGAATTGACGAATTGGTGAATTGTAAAACAGGCGATTGTTAATAACTTTTGAAATATTGCAAATGGACTCTTGAAAAAATTCACAAAAATAGGTATAATGATACTGAATAAGTGATCAAATTGCCAATCGCATAGCTTTATTAGTTTCGTCGGAATAAATTCGCAAATATTGTCCAATATTCTAATTATCGAAATGGTGAATTGTAAAACAGGCGATTGTTAATAACTTTTTAAATATTGCAAATGGGACATTGTAAAAATTCACAAAAATAGCTACAATATTACTAAATAACTCCTTAAAACGCCAATATTGTAGCTTTATTAGTTTCTCCGAAATAAATTCCCAAATATCATCCAAATTGCATTCGGCCAATTATTACTCTATAAAATACTGAAATGTTAATAACTTTTGAAATATTGCAAATGGTGCATTGAAAAAATTAATAAAAATAGGTATTATAATGATGAATAAGAATTGAAAAGGCCAATAGCGTAGTTTCGTTGGTTTCGTCAAAATAAATTCCGAAATATCTTAAAAATTGCGCACATCAAATTTCAATAATAGAAAACACGCGAATGTTAATAACTTTTGAAATAATGCAAATGGAGCATCGAAAAAATTCACAATAATAGGTATAATAATACTAAATAAGCACTGAAAATAACAATGGCGTAGCATTCTTTGTTTCGTCGAAATAAATTCCCAAATACATCGACTTTGCCGATGGTCAATTTATTCGTAGCTTCCAACAGAAATATCGAAACAACTCCGAAGAGGCGCGTAATTTTCGAATGAAAAAATTCACACGTGTTCCCCGGACGTTCGCAAATAACTGTTCGAAACCGCAACCTAGTGTCTAAATCAGTATAATTATAAAAAATTCCCAAATATCTTCCAATACTCCAATCATCGAATTACTAAGTTACAAAACACGCGATTGTTAATAACTTTTGAAATATTGCAAATGGAGCATTGCAAAAATTCACAAAAATAGATATAATAATAGTAAATAAGTGTTCGAAATGTCAATGGTGTAGCTTTATTAGTTTCGTCAAAATAAATTGCCAAACATCTTCCAATCTTCCAATCATCGAATTACTAAGTTACAAAACACGCGATTGTTAATAACTTTTGAAATATTGCAAATGGAGCATTGAAAAAATTCAGAAAAATAGCTACAATAATACTAAATAAGTGCTGAAAATGCCAATAGCGTAGCTTTATTAGTTTCGTCGAAATAAATTCCCATAGCATCTCGTTACGCAACAAATTCTTGCCTCACTCGATTTTTCTCGCGTCTCGCAAGAAGGTGAGAATGAATTAATTAAATTACTCCGAAGGCACGAAGAAAAAATCGTACGAAGCAACACGAAGAGTTCATCGACCGCGTGTTCGTCGTTCATTAATAGAATTGTCGATTTTTTCATTCAATGGAATCGAATTTAATTTTGGGAATCGATTTAATAATCGAGGAATAATATTTGGAAATTTGGAGATGTTTGGGAATTTATTTCGACGAAACGAATAATGCTACAATATTGGCCTTTCGGATTGTTATTTAGTATTATTGTGGCTATTTTTGTGAATTTTTGCAATGCTCCATTTGCAATATTTCAAAAGTTATTAATAATTGTGTGTTTTATAACTTAGTAATTCGGTAATTGGAATATTGCATGATATTTAGGAATTTATTTGGGGAAAACGAATAATGCTACAATTTTGGCATTTGCTATACTTAATTAGTATTATTATACCTATTTTTGAGAATTTTTTCAACGCTCCAATTGCATTATTTCAAAAGTTATTAATAATCGTTTATTTTACAATTTAGTAATTCGATAATTGGAATATTGGATGATATTTGGGAATTTATTTTGAGGAAACTACTAAAGCTACGCTATTGGCATTTTCAACACATATTTACTATAATTATTCCTATTTTTCTGAATTTTTTCAATGCTCCATTTGCAATATTTCTAAAGTTATTAATAATCGCCTGTTTTACAATTCACTAATTCGATAATTTGCATATTGGACGATATTTGCGAATTTATTTTGACGAAACTACTAAACCTACGCTATTGAAATTTTCAACACATATTTAATGTTATTATAATTATTTTTCTGAATTTTTGCAATGCTCCATTTGCAATATTTCCAAAGTTATTAACAATCGCGTGTTTTGTAACTTAGTAATTCGATGATTGGAGTATTGGAGGATATTTGGGAATTTTTTATAATTATACTGATCTAGACACTAGGTTGCGGTTTCGAACAGTTATTTGCGAACGTCCGGGGAACACGTGTGAATTTTTTCATTCGAAAATTACGCGCCTCTTCGGAGTTGTTTCGATATTTCTGTTGGAAGCTACGAATAAATTGACCATCGGCAAAGTCGAATGTATTTGGGAATTTATTTCGACGAAACAAAGAATGCTACGCCATTGGCATTTTCAGTGCTTATTTAGTATTATTATACCTATTTTTGCGAATTTTTTCGATGCTCCATTTGCATTATTTCAAAAGTTATTAACAATCGCGTGTTTTACAATTTAGCAATTCGATAATTTGAATATTGGATGATATTTGGGAATTTATTTTGACGAAACCAATATAGCTACGCCATTGGCTTCCGGTATACTAATTTATCATCGCTATGCCTATTTTTACTAATTATTTCAATACTACATTTGCAATATTTCAAAAGTTATTAACATTCGCGTGTTTTCTATTATTTAAATTTTATATCCGCAATTTTTAAGATATTTCGGAATTTATTTTGACAAAACCAACAAAACTACGCTATTGGCCTTTTCAATTCTTATTCAACATTATTATACCTATTTTTCTGAATTTTTTCAATACTTTATTTGCAATATTTCAAAAGTTATTAACATTTCAGTATTTTATAGAGCAATAATTGGACGAATGCAATTTGGAATATATTTGGCAATTTATTTCGGGGAAAGTAATAAAGCTACAATATTGGCGTTTTAAGGAGTTATTTACCATTATTATAGCTATTTTTGTGAATTTTTACAATGCCCCATTTGCAATATTTCAAAAGTTATTAACAATTGCCTGTTTTACAATTCACCAATTCGATAATTTGAATATTGTAAGACATTTGCGAATTTATTCCGACGAAACTAATAAAGCTACGCAATTGGCAATTTGAACACTTATTTAGTATTATTATACCTATTTTTGTGAATTTTTTCAATGCTTTATTTGCAATATTTCAAAAGTTATTAATAATCGCCTGTTTTACAATTTAATAATTCGATAATTTGAATATTGGAAAATATGTAGGAATTTATTTTGAGGAAACCAATAAAGTTATGCTATTGACATTAATAACACATATTTAGCATCATTATACCTATTTTTGTGAATTTTTTCAAGAGTCCATTTGCAATATTTCAAAAGTTATAAATAATCACCTGTTTTACAATTCACCAATTCGATAATTTGAAAATTGTAAGACATTTGCGAATTTATTCCGACGAAACCAATAAAGCTACGCAATTGGCAATTTGAACACTTATTTAGTATTATTATACCTATTTTTGTGAATTTTTTCAATGCTTTATTTGCAGTATTTCAAAAGTTATTAATAATCGCCTGTTTTACAATTTAATAATTCGATAATTTGAATATTGGAAAATATGTAGGAATTTATTTTGAGGAAACCAATAAAGTTATGCTATTGACATTAATAACACATATTTAGCATCATTATACCTATTTTTGTGAATTTTTTCAAGAGTCCATTTGCAATATTTCAAAAGTTATAAATAATCACCTGTTTTACAATTCACCAATTCGATAATTTGAAAATTGTAAGACATTTGCGAATTTATTCCGACGAAACCAATAAAGCTACGCAATTGGCAATTGGAACACTTATTTAGTATCATTGTACCTATTTCTGTGAATTTTTTCAATGCCCTATTTGCAATATTTCAAAAGTTATTAATAATCGCCTGTTTTACAATTTAATAATTCGATAATTTGAATATTGGAAAATATGTAGGAATTTATTTTGAGGAAACCAATAAAGTTATGCTATTGACATTAATAAGACATATTTAGCATCATTATACCTATTTTTGTGAATTTTTTCAAGAGTCCATTTGCAATATTTCAAAAGTTATAAATAATCGCCTGTTTTACAATTCACCAATTCGATAATTTGAATATTGTAAGACATTTGCGAATTTATTCCGACGAAAGCAATAGAGCTACGCTATTCGCAGTTCCAACACTTATTCACCATTACTATATCTATTTTTCTGAATTTTTTCAATGCCCAATTCGCAATATTCCAAAAGTTATAATCAAATTTCCAAGTGCTTCAAAATTTCCAATTCCTTTACAATCTCCAATTCCTTTACAATTTCCAATTTCCAATTTCCACTATTTCTTTAAATTTTCCCGGCTTCAAAATTTCCAATTCTTCAAGATTTCCAACTTCTTCAAAATCTCACCAAACTCAATTAAACCCTCCGATTTTCGTTTCGATTTCCAAGCCTTCGAACCTAAAAAATCGAAGACAATTCGAATGAAACGAAGCGTAAAACGATTCGATAAAAGGCGCGTTAATTTATGTGAAAAGAAATCGCGGACAGGAGAAATTCGGCTCTCATCCCGCGTCTCGATTACGTAATTGTTGAACGGTGTCGTTTGCGCAATGGATTCTTGCCCAACTCGCGTCTTCTCGTCATTTTCTCCGCCGTTTCTCTCGCGTCTCGCGGGAAGATGAGCGGAAATTCGTGGGATCGATTCGACGCAAGCGAAAGGGAATTGTCGGTAACTTTGGAAATATCGGGGATGGAGCGTCGAAAAAATTAGGAAACATAGGTATGGTAATGGGGAATAAGTGGTTGAAATGCCAATGGTGTAGATTTATTCGTTTCGTCGGAATAAATTTGTAAATATCGTTCAATATGCAAATTATCGAATTGGTGAATTGTAAAACAGGCGATTGTTAATAACTTTTGAAATATTGAGGTTGGGGTGTTGAAAAAATTAGGAAAAATAGGTATAGTAATGGGGAATATGTGTTGAAAATACCAATAGCGTAGAGTTTTTAGTTTCGTTAAAATAAATTCGCAAATATCATCCAATATGCAAATTATCGAATTGGAAAATTGTAAAACAGGCGATTGTTGATAACTTTTGAAATATTGCAAATGGTGCATTGTAAAAATTCACAAAAATAGGTATAATAATACTAAATAAGTGGTCAAATTGCCAATTGCGTAGCTTTATTAGTTTCGTCGAAATAAATTCCCAAATATCGTCCAACATGCAAATTATCGAATTTGTAAATTGTAAAACAGGCGATTGTTGATAACTTTTGAAAAATTGCAAATGGTGCATTGTAAAAATTCACAAAAATAGGTATAATAATACTAAATAAGTGGTCAAATTGCCAATTGCGTAGCTTTATTAGTTTCGTCGAAATAAATTCCCAAATATCGTCCAATATGCAAATTATCGAATTGGGAAATTGTAAAACAGGCGATTGTTAATAACTTTTGAAATATTGCAAATGGTGCATTGTAAAAATTCACAAAAATAGGTATAATAATACTAAATAAGTGGTCAAATTGCCAATTGCGTAGCTTTATTAGTTTCGTCGAAATAAATTCCCAAATATCGTCCAATATTCAAATTATCGAATTACTAAATTGTAAAACAGGCGATTGTTAATAACTTTTGAAATATTGCAAATGGAGCATTGAAAAAATTTACAAAAATAGCTACAATAATACTAAATAACTCACTAAAACGCCAATATTGTAACTTCTTTAATTTACCAAAAATAAATTTCCAAACATTTTCCAAATTGCATTTGTCCAATTGTTACTCTATGAAATACTAAAATATTAATAACTTTTGAAATATTGCAAATGAAGCATTGAAAAAATTCAGAAAAATAGATATAATATTGGTGAATAGGAATTGAAAAGGTCAATGGCGTAGTTTCGTTGATTTTGTCAAAATAAATTCCGAAATATCTTAAGAATTGCGCATATCAAATTTCAATAATAGAAAACACGCGAATGTTAATAACTTTTGAAATATTGCAAATGTAGTATTGAAATAATTAGTAAAAATAGGCATAGCGATGATAAATTAGTATACCGGAAGCCAATGGCGTAGCTTTATTGGTTTCGTCAAAATAAATTCCCAAATATCATCCAATATTCAAATTATCGAATTGCTAAATTGTAAAACAGGCGATTGTTAATAACTTTTGAAATAATGCAAATGGAGCATCGAAAAAATTCTCAAAAATAGGTATGATAATACTAAATAAGCACTGAAAATAACAATGGCGTAGCATTCTTTGTTTCGTCGAAATAAATTCCCAAATGCATTCGACTTTGCCGATGGTCAATTTATTCGTAGCTTCCAACAGAAATATCGAAACAACTTCGAAGAGGCGCGTAATTTTCGAATGAAAAAATTCACACGTATTCCCCGGACGTTCGCAAATAACTGTTCGAAACCGCAACCTAGTGTCTAGATCAGTATAATTATAAAAAATTCCCAAATATCTTCCAATACTCCAATCATCGAATTACTAAGTTTCAAAACACGCAATTGTTAATAACTTTTGAAATATTGCAATTGGAGCATTGCAAAAATTCACAAAAATAGCTACAATATTACTAAACAACTCCCTAAAACGCCAATATCGTAGCTTTATTAGTTTCCCCGAAATAAATTCCCAAACTCACAACGTCATTCTATTTCCCGCGAAACTTCGCTTCGTCGAAATCCTGAAATCCTTCAAAATTCTCAAGCATACTTCAAACTTCCGGCAGCTTGATTCAATAGCTAAGAAACGCGTACGCTATTGGAAACTTTCCTCTGTCGCGTTTCGGTGAAATTGACGCGGCTTAAAAGTGAAACGCGACGAGTTTTAAAACTCGCGTCGCGAAATTCAATCGAACGAGACGAAAGATTTTTTTCTTTTTTAACTCACTTTTTTTCTTTTTCAGCATTCTTTTAAAAGCTTTGAAAATTTTTCGAACGTTTCTTGGAACTTTTCAAGCAATTTGGAAAATAATAACGCGTTTATTATTATTGTTGTTGATTTTGTAATTAAATAGAGTTGAAAATTAATTTGGATAATCGATTGAGCGTTTGGTTAATGGAACGGCGATAATAATAATTTTTTGGGGGGAAATGAATAAAGGTACGATTTTGGGAATTAGTAGCGTTATTTAGTATTATTGTGGCTATTTTTGGGAATTTTTGCAATAGTCCATTTGCAATATTTCGTAAGTTATTAACAATCACGTATTTAGAATTGCATTAATTGGATAAATGCAATTTGGAAAATGTTTGGGAATTTATTTTGGGGAAATGAAAAAAGTTACAATATTGGCGTTTTAACAAGTTATTTAGTAATATTGTAGCTATTTTTGTGAATTTTTACAATGCTCCACTTGCAATATTTCAAAAGTTATTAACAATCATGTATTTAGAATTGCATTAATTGGATAAATGGAATTTGGAATATGTTTGGGAATTTATTTTGGGGAAATGAAAAAAGTTACAATATTGGCGTTTTAACAAGTTATTTAGTAATATTGTAGCTATTTTTGTGAATTTTTACAATGCTCCACTTGCAATATTTCAAAAGTTATTAACAATCATGTATTTAGAATTGCATTAATTGGATAAATGCAATTTGGAAAATGTTTGGGAATTTATTTTGGGGAAATGAAAAAAGTAACAATATTGGCGTTTTAACAAGTTATTTAGTAATATTGTAGCTATTTTTGTGAATTTTTGCAATGCTCCACTTGCAATATTTCAAAAGTTATTAACAATCATGTATTTAGAATTGCATTAATTGGATAAATGGAATTTGGAATATGTTTGGGAATTTATTTTGGGGAAATGAAAAAAGTGACAATATTGGCGTTTTAACAAGTTATTTAGTAATATTGTGGCTATTTTTGGGAATTTTTGCAAGAGTCCATTTGCAATATTTCGAAAGTTATTAACAATCACGTATTTAGAATTGCATTAATTGGATAAATGGAATTTGGAATATGTTTGGGAATTTATTTTGGGGAAATGAAAAAAGTTACAATATTGGCGTTTTAACAAGTTATTTAGTAATATTGTAGCTATTTTTGTGAATTTTTACAATGCTCCACTTGCAATATTTCAAAAGTTATTAACAATCATGTATTTAGAATTGCATTAATTGGATAAATGGAATTTGGAAAATGTTTGGGAATTTATTTTGGGGAAATGAAAAAAGTAACAGTATTGGCGTTTTAACAAGTTATTTAGTAACATTGTAGCTATTTTTGTGAATTTTTACAATGCTCCATTTGCAATATTTCCAAAGTTATTAACAATCGCGTGTTTTGTAACTTAGTAATTCGATGATTGGAGTATTGGAAGATATTTGGGAATTTTTTATAATTATACTGATCCAGACACTAGGTTGCGGTTTCGAACAGTTATTTGCGAACGTCCGGGGAACACGTGTGAATTTTTTCATTCGAAAATTACGCGTCTCTTCGGAGTTGTTTCGATATTTCTGTTGGAAGCTACGAATAAATTGACCATCGGCAAAGTCGATGTATTTGGGAATTTATTTCGACGAAACAAAGAATGCTACGCCATTGGTATTTTCAGTGCTTATTTAGTATTATTATACCTATTTTTGTGAATTTTTTCGATGCTCCATTTGCATTATTTCAAAAGTTATTAACAATCGCCTGTTTTACAATTTAGTAATTCGATAATTTGAATATTGGATGATATTTGGGAATTTATTTTGACGAAACCAATATAGCTACGCCATTGGCTTCCGGTATACTAATTTATCAACGCTATGCCTAGTTTTACTAATTATTTCAATACTACATTTGCAATATTTCAAAAGTTATTAACATTCGCGTGTTTTCTATTATTGAAATTTGATGTACGCAATTTTTAAGATATTTCGGAATTTATTTTGACGAAACCAACGAAATTACGCTATTGGCCTTTTCAATTCTTATTCAACATTATTATGCCTATTTTTGTGAATTTTTACAACGCTCCATTTGCAATATTTCAAAAGTTATTAATATTTCGGTATTTTATAGAGTAATAATTGGATGAATGCTTTTTGGATGATATTTGGGAATTTATTTCGGGGAAAGTAATAAAGCTACAATATTGGCGTTTTAAGGAGTTATTTAGTATTATTGTAACTATTTTTGTGAATTTTTTCAATGCTCCATTTGCAATATTTCAAAAGTTATTAACAATCACCTGTTTTATAATTCATTAATTGGGTAATTTGAATATTGGATGATATTTGGGAATTTATTTCGACGAAACAAAGAATGCTACGCCATTGGTATTTTCAGTGCTTATTTAGTATTATTATACCTATTTTTGTGAATTTTTTCGATGCTCCATTTGCATTATTTCAAAAGTTATTAACAATCGCCTGTTTTACAATTCACCAACTCGATAATTTGCATATTGGACGATATTTGCGAATTTATTCCGACGAAACCAACAAAGCTACGCCATTGCCCTTTCCACCACTTATTCCCCATCACCATACCTATTTTTCCTAATTTTTTCAACGCTCCGTCCCCAATATTTCCAAAGTTATTCCACAATTTTCATTCCCATTCTTTTTTTTCATCTTTCATTATCTCTTCTTTTCCCTTCTTGCAGATGAATTTACTGCCTCTGGCCGTTTTACTGCTGTTCGCCATCGCGGCGAACGCGCAACCAGCGATAAACGAAATCCGCCCTCAGAGCAATCGGCCAGGACGATTTTTGTCGCTTCCGGTTCCGCAAAAATGCGCCAATCGTAAGTCGTTCAAACATCATTTCTTTTAAAAGTCTTTTTAATCTTCGAGATATTCAATATTTCGAAGCTTTTAAATTTCCCGCCATTAAATATCTTTCGAAGCTTTTGAATTTCGCGCCATTAACAATTTCCAAGCTTTTCAATTTCGCGCCATTAAATAGTTTTCCAAGCTTTTGAATTTCGCGCCATTAAATAGTTTTCCAAGCTTTTAAATTTCGCGCCATTAAATACTTCAATTACAAGCTTCGTAATAACCTGAATTTTACCCATTTCCAAGCTTCATAATAACCTGAATTTTACCCAATTCCAAGCTTCACAAGTTACCTAAATTTCACCCTATTTTGCAACAACAAAAAATTCGCGCCAATTCTCGATTCCAACGAATCCTCGCCGTTCGATTTCTCACTGCATTATTTCGCAACTTGCTACAATCGCTTCAACGTCGCTGCGCAGAAGTTTGACATTTAAAACGCGCCTTAATCGCGTGCCAACCGTCATTAAACGTTTCTTTCTCTTTCTCTTCTTTTTCTTCTTTTTCTTCGCTACGATCGAAGCTGGTTAAAGTAAATATTAAAGTTCGAGTTAGAAGCGAATACGAAATGACGAAGATGAAAATGATGAGTCTTAGGATTTTTCCTTCTTTCTTTTTCTTTTTCTTTCTTTTTCAAGTGTCAAGCGATTTGTGATTGGGAATAAAATTAGGGTTTTGATTAGTGGAGAAAGAAATAGGAATAATTTTAGGATTTTTACTTCTTTCTTTTTCTTTCTTTTCTTTTTGTTTCAAGTGTCAAGCGATTTGTGATTGGGAATAAAATTAGGGTTTCGGTTAGTGGAGAGGAAAATGGGAATAATGTTGTTAATATTATATTTGGTTAATGTTGTAATTGATATTATTGATATTGTTGATATTATGTTTGATTGATATTAGATGAAATTAATATTACAATTGATATTATCGATATTATTAATATTATTCGCGTTCCTTTTATATATTCAAAGCTTTGGAATCATTAATAATTGCTTGCAAACATTTCCAAGCTTTCGAATTGTTGATAATTGTAGAATTCTCAAGCATTAGAATTATAAATAATTGTAGAATTCTCGAGCTTTCGAATTGTTAATAATTGTAGAATTTCCAAGCTTTCGAATTGTTAATAATTGTAGAATTGCCAAGCTTTCGAATTATTAATAATTGCAGAATTCCTCAAGCTTTAGAATTGTTAATAATTGTAGAATTGCCAAGCTTTCGAATTGTTAATAATTGTAGAATTCTCAAGCATTAGAATTATAAATAATTGTAGAATTCGTCAAGCTTTCGAATTGTTAATAATTGTAGAATTCTTCAAGCTTTCGAATTAATAATGATTGTAGAATTGCTACAAGCTTCAGAATTTCCAAGCTTTCGAATTGTTGATAATTGTAGAATTCCCTCAAGCTTTCGAATTATTAATGATTGTAGAAGTCCTCAAGTTTTCGAATTGTTAATAATTGTAGAATTCTCAAGCATTAGAATTATAAATAATTGTAGAATTCTCGAGCTTTCGAATTGTTAATAATTGTAGAATTGCCAAGCTTTCGAATTGTTAATAATTGTAAAATTGCCAAGCTTTCGAATTGTTAATAATTGTAAAATTGCCAAGCTTTCGAATTGTTAATAATTGTAGAATTTCCAAGCTTTTGGATTATTAATAATTGTAGAATTCTTGAGCTTTCGAATTATTAGTAGTTGTAAAATTGCCAAGCTTTCGAATTGTTAATAATTGTAGAATTCTCAAGCATTAGAATTATAAATAATTGTAAAATTGCCAAGCTTTCGAATTGTTAATAATTGTAGAATTCCTCAAGCTTTAGAATTGTTAATAATTGTAGAATTGCCAAGCCTTCGAATTGTTAATAATTGTAGAATATTTCATGCTTTCGAATTATTAATAATTGTAGAATTGCTATAAGCTTCAGAATTTCCATGTTTTCGAATTGTTAATAATTGTAGAATTGCCAAGCTTTCGAATTATCAATAATTGTAGAATTCGTCAAGCTTTCGAATTGTTAATAATTGTAGAATTCTTGAGCTTTCGAATTATTAGTAGTTGTAGAATTGCCAAGCTTTCGAATTGTTGATAATTGTAGAATTCTCAAGCATTAGAATTATAAATAATTGTAGAATTCTCGAGCTTTCGAATTGTTAATAATTGTAGAATTGCCAAGCTTTCGAATTGTTAATAATTGTAGAATTCTCAAGCATTAGAATTATAAATAATTGTAGAATTCGTCAAGCTTTCGAATTGTTAATAATTGTAGAATTCTTCAAGCTTTCGAATTAATAATGATTGTAAAATTCTCAAGCTTTAGAATTTCCAAGCTTTGAAACTATTAAAATTGTAGAATTCTCAAGCATTAGAATTATAAATAATTGTAGAATTCTCGAGCTTTCGAATTGTTAATAATTGTAGAATTTCCAAGCTTTCGAATTGTTAATAATTGTAGAATTCGTCAAGCTTTCGAATTAATAATGATTGTAGAATTGCTACAAGCTTCAGAATTTCCAAGCTTTCGAATTGTTGATAATTGTAGAATTCCTCAAGCTTTCGAATTGTTAATTGTTGATAATTGTAGAATTCCTCAAGCTTTCGAATTGTTAATAATTGTAGAATTCCCCGAACCTCAGAATTTCCAAGCTTTCGAATTATTAATAATTGTAGAATTCCTCAAGCTTTCGAACTGTTAATAATTGTAGAATTCCCCGAGCTTCAGAATTTCCAAGCTTTCGAATAGTTGATAATTGTAGAATTCCTCAAGCTTTCGAATTGTTAATAATTGTAGAATTGCCAAGCTTTTGAATTATTAATGATTGTAGAAGTCCTCAAGTTTTCGAATTAATAATAATTGTAGAATTTCTCAAGCTTCAGAATTTTCAAATGTTCTAATTGTTAATAATTGTAGAATTTCCAAGCTTCTGAATTATTAATAATTGTAGAATTTCCAAGCTTTCGAATTGTTAAGAATTGTAGAATTGCCAAGCTTTTGAATTATTAATAATGGTAGAATTTCCAAACTTTTGAATTGTTAATAATTGTAGAATTCTCGGGCTTTAGTATTATTAATAATTGTAGAATTCTCAAGCTTTCGAATTATTAATAATTGTAGAATTTTCTAGCATTCGAATTATTAATAATTGTAGAATTCCTCAAGCTTTAGAATTTCCAAGCTTTCGAATTGTCAATAATTGTAGAATTTCAAAGCCTTCGAATTGTTAATAATTGTAGAATTGCCGAGCTTTCGAATTATTAATAATTATAGAATTCTCAAGCTTTAGAATATCCAGGTTTTAGAATTGTTAATAATAGTAGAATTTCCAAGCTTTCGAATTGTTAATAATTGCAGAATTTCCAATCTTTCGAATTGTTAATAACTGTAGAATTTCGCAAGCTTTCGAATTCTTAATAATTGTAGAATTCTTAAGCTCTCGAATTATTAATAATTGTAGAATTTCCAAGCCTTCGAATTGTTAATGATTGTAGAATTTCCAACCTTTCGAATTGTTAATAATTGTAGAATTCTCATGCTTTCGAATTATTACAAATTGTAGAATTTCCAAGCTTTCGAATTGTTAATAATTGTGGAATTTCAAAGCCTTCGAATTGTTAATAATTGTAGAATTACCGAGCTTTTGAATTATTAATAATTACAGAATTCACAAGCTTTAGAATATCCAAGTTTTAGAATTGTTAATAATTGTAGAATTGCCAAGCTTTTGAATTATTAATGAATGTTGAATTCTGAAGCTTTCGAATTATTAACAATTGTAGAATTCTCAAGCTTTAGAATATCCATGTTTTCGAATTGTTAATAATTGTAGAATTGCCAAGCTTTCGAATTGTTAATAATTGGAGAATTGCCAAGTTTTCGAATTGTTAATAATTGTAGAATTGCCAAGTTTTCGAATTATTAATAAGTATAGAATTCTCAAGCTTTCGAATTATTAATATGTAGAATTCCCGAGCTTTCGAATTGTTAATAATTGTAGAATTTCCAAGCTTTCGAATTGTTAATAATTGTAGAATTGCCAAGCTTTTGAATTATTAATACTTGAAGAATTTTCGAGGTTTCGAATTGTTAATAATTGTAGAATAGCCAAACTTTTGAATTATTAATGATTGTAGAATTTCCAAAGTATTGAATTTCCAAGTTTTCGAATCGTTAATAATTGTAGAATTTCCAAGCTTTCGAATTAATAATGATTGCAGAATTCCACAATGTTTCGAATTAATAATAATTGTAGAATTCTTCAAGCTTTCGAATTGTTAATAACTGTAGAATTTTCGAGCTTTCGAATTATTAATAATTGTAGAATTCTCAAGCTTCCGAATTATTAATAACTGTAGAACTTCTCAATCTTTCGAAGCACTAAAATTGTAGATTTTCCAAGCTTTCGAATTATTAATAATTGTAGAATTCTCAAGCTTTCGAATTATTAATAATTGTAGAATTTCTCAAGCTATCGAATTATTAATAATTGCAGAATTCTCAAGCTTTCGAATTATTAATAATTGTAGACTTCTAAAGCTTTCGAATTATTAACAATTGTAGAATTTCTCAAGCTTTCGAATTATTAATAATTGTAGAATTCTCAAGCTTTCGAATTATTAATAATTGCAGAATTCTCAAGCTTCCGAATTATTAATAATTGTAGAATTTCTCAAGCTTTCGAATTATTAATAATTGTAGAATTTCTAAAGCTTTCGAATTATTAATAATTGTAGAACTTCTCAATCTTTCGAAGCACTAAAATTGTAGATTTTCCAAGCTTTCGAATTATTAATAATTGCAGAATTCTCAAGCTTCCGAATTGTTAATAATTGTAGAATTCGCAGCCTTTCGAATTATTAATAATTGTAGAATTCTCAAGCTTTCGAATTATTAATAATTGCAGAATTCTCAAGCTTCCGAATTATTAATAATTGTAGAATTTCTCAAGCTTTCGAATTATTAATAATTGTAGAATTTCTAAAGCTTTCGAATTATTAATAATTGTAGAACTTCTCAATCTTTCGAAGCACTAAAATTGTAGATTTTCCAAGCTTTCGAATTAATAATAATTGTAGAATTTCTCAAGCTTTCGAATTATTAATAATTGTAGAATTTCTAAAGCTTTCGAATTATTAATAATTGTAGAACTTCTCAATCTTTCGAAGCACTAAAATTGTAGATTTTCCAAGCTTTCGAATTATTAATAATTGCAGAATTCTCAAGCTTCCGAATTGTTAATAATTGTAGAATTCGCAGCCTTTCGAATTATTAATAATTGTAGAATTCTCAAGCTTTCGAATTATTAATAATTGCAGAATTCTCAAGCTTCCGAATTATTAATAATTGTAGAATTTCTCAAGCTTTCGAATTATTAATAATTGTAGAATTTCTAAAGCTTTCGAATTATTAATAATTGTAGAACTTCTCAATCTTTCGAAGCACTAAAATTGTAGATTTTCCAAGCTTTCGAATTAATAATAATTGTAGAATTTCTCAAGCTTTCGAATTATTAATAATTGTAGAATTCTCAAGCTTCCGAATTATTAATAACTGTAGAACTTCTCAATCTTTCGAAGCACTAAAATTGTAGATTTTCCAAGCTTTCGAATTATTAATAATTGCAGAATTCTCAAGCTTCCGAATTGTTAATAATTGTAGAATTCGCAGCCTTTCGAATTATTAATAATTGTAGAATTCTCAAGCTTCCGAATTATTAATAATTGTAGAATTTCTCAACCTTTCGAATTATTAATAATTGTAGAATTTCTCAAGCTTTCGAATTATTAATAATTGTAGAATTTCTAAAGCTTTCGAATTATTAATAATTGTAGAACTTCTCAATCTTTCGAAGCACTAAAATTGTAGATTTTCCAAGCTTTCGAATTAATAATAATTGTAGAATTTCTCAAGCTTTCGAATTATTAATAATTGTAGAATTCTCAAGCTTCCGAATTATTAATAACTGTAGAACTTCTCAATCTTTCGAAGCACTAAAATTGTAGATTTTCCAAGCTTTCGAATTATTAATAATTGCAGAATTCTCAAGCTTCCGAATTGTTAATAATTGTAGAATTCGCAGCCTTTCGAATTATTAATAATTGTAGAATTCTCAAGCTTCCGAATTATTAATAATTGTAGAATTTCTCAACCTTTCGAATTATTAATAATTGTAGAATTTCTCAAGCTTTCGAATTATTAATAATTGTAGAATTTCTCAATCTTTCCAAGCACTAAAATTGTAGATTTTCCAAGCTTTCGAATTATTAATAATTACAGAATTCTCAAGCTTTCGAATTATTAATAATTGTAGATTTTCCAAGCTTTCGAATTAATAATAATTGTAGAATTTCTCAAGCTTTCGAATTATTAATAATTGTAGAATTCCTCAAGCTTTCGAATTGCTAATAATTGCAGAACTTTTCAAGCTTTCGAATTATTAATAATTACAAAATATCTCAAGCTTTCGAATTATTAAGAATTGCAGAACTTTCCAATCTATATATATATATATATATATATATATATATATATATAAATAATGTAATTAATATACTAAAATAAATAAACTGTTAATTAATAATCCTCCAACAATAAACCGTTTCCCAATCTTTTAAAGCCGTTTAATAACAAATCTACATAATCCACACTCTTCCTTTTCGCAGGCCCGAAAGAATTCAACTACAGGGGACACCATTACTTCTACAGCGGCCACGTGCCGGCGCACGCGAGCCAAAGGGTAGATTGGCTGGACGCGCGGAACATTTGCAGGGAATACTGCATGGATCTGATCTCCATGGAAACGCAGGACGAGAATAATTTGATCTACCGATTGATCCAACAAAGTGAGCATTAATTCATCTTTATTATTTCTTCTTTTCCTTTTCTTTTCTTTTATTTCTTTTGCTTTGGTTATTTAGTTTTTTGGTTTGTCGGTTTCTAATTGGGAGAATTTTATATTGCAAGTGGAATGTTTTGCAAATTACAGGAAAAATGTCGCCGCGTTGCGAACGCGGCTTAAACAATCTTGAAAGCCGCGAAAGTTGAAAATTTCCAAGTTAAAATGCAAAAATTCCCGCTTATTTGCACGATTAAATCAACGACAATATTTTCAATTAATAATAATTGCAAATTACAGTAAAAATATCGCCGCGTTGCGAACGCGGCTTAAAACAATCTCGAAACATTCGAAACATTCGAAGTTTCGAAATGTTCGCTTGGCGTTTCTCGCGAATTAGAAAGCGACGCTTTGAACGGCGGATAAAAATCAACTTTGTTCCTCTTCTTAATCTTAATCTTCGCGTTCTTGAATAATGTATGAACCGCGCATGCGCAATTCTCGATTCTCGCCGTGGGAACGGGAAAAGAAACGGAAGAACACAAAAACACAAACATAACCTAATTCACGATCGCGAATCGCGCGCGATAACATAAAGTGAAACGTTGACCACATAATCGTTAACGTAAACGGTGCAACAATCCGCGTCGTAGGATGGCCGATTCGCGGTGAATCGCGAAATCGCGCGACGAGTGGCCGCTGGTGTTCGAAACTCGTCGCGAAGCTTCGAGACGCCGTGCTTGTTGCCGATGCGCAACGACGCTGTGTTCGCGTTCCGCGCGAGGCCGTAATTTTTCCGCGTTTCCTCGCGAGGATCGCGGCGACGGCGGGAGGAGGGGAAACGATCGAGAAGAAAGCCAGCAGCGTCCGCTACGGCGAATCTTTAACGAATCTTTTCGGCGAATCTCGAAGAATCAGCGAGGAACGTTTTGTCCGCCTTCGAACGGTCGATCCGAAGCGAGCACCACTGCACTTTCCGCCGCGCCGTTCGGCTCGCGGAACCCTCGCCGCGGCGAGTATTCTCCGCGCGGCGCCGTTCGGGTTCCTCGTTCACTGTTCGCGGAGCAATCTCACACCGGAGACGCTCGCGTTCCGAACTCGCTGCGAAACTTCCACGCCGTACTGTTTTCTCGTACAGTAATGCTCGTTTGGAAACGAGTCGTCGTTCCTTTTAAAGCTTCCCTTCGAGGACAGCTGGGGGGATAAGGCGAAGAAGGTACGGTGAGAATCGTGGGATCATGGGCCAGCCGTGGTTCAGTGGTAACCAGGAACGGATTCAACACTCGCTCGAGTCGCAGCGAACAGAGCACGAGACGCAGAATTCGCAGGCTACTTTGTCCGACTAGACGTTGCACTTAACATTGCTCACTATTCTAGAGCGATGGCCAATGGTTCGATCCTTGACCAAGCGCAGGATGGAACACTTATACAATCGTTGGATTCCTTATTTATCCTTCGGCAGGAAATCTCAAGCCAGCCACTCTCATTCTAAACTACTTGCGAAACTTAGACGACGCACTGTTTCTTCGTCGCACAATGCAACGCAGCTGCTTGTTTAGTTACCTGCAGCGATGCTCCTTGCTTCACTTTTATCCGACGATGATCAAAGCGATGGATATATTATCCTCGTATCCAGATTCTGAGGCACGTTCATAATTCACTGTTCGCAGAGAAATCTTGCGACAGAGATGCTTGGAGTCTATACTCGTTGCGAAATCTTCATGATGTAGTGTTTGTGATGCAATAATGTTCGATTGAAATGAGTCGTGTTGTTACTTTTAAAGGATCGGGTTGAAGATTGCGGGATACGGAGGTGAAGGAACGGTGAGAATTGTTGGATTATGGGGTAGGAGTGATTTAGAGGTAATTAGTAAGGGATTCAAGGGTTGGATGAGAGAGATTATGTTGGATTAATGTTGAGTTAATGTTGGCGTAATGTTGAATTGGGTTTGGAATTGTGTTGGATTAATATTGGATTAATATTGGATTAATATTGAGTTAATATTGGATTAATATTGAGTTGATTTTGGATTAATATTGGATTAATATTGAGTTAATATTGGATTAATATTGAATTGATTTTGGATTAATATTGGATTAATATTGAGTTAATATTGGATTAATATTGAATTGATTTTGGATTAATATTGAATTAATATTGAGTTAATATTGGATTAGTATTGAGTTAATATTGAGTTAATATTGGATCAATATTTGAAGTACTACAAAATACAATAAAGTTAACGAGTAAATTCGGATTAGCTACGAAAGAAATTCTTATTAAATTCGACTTTTATTTTTTGTTTTAATCGCATTGTTTATTAGATGTTCTATAAAATGTTATTTCGGAATTAAGTTAGGGTTAGGCTAGATTTGGATTAGGTTTGGGTTAGGTTTGGGTTTTTGTTAGGAGAAGGTTTGAGTTAAGTTTGGGTTAGGTTAGATTTGGATTAGGTCTGAGTTAAGTTTGGGTTAGGTTAGATTTGGATTAGGTCTGGGTTAGGTTTGGGTTTTTGTTAGGTTTAGACTAGAGTTGGGTTAGGCTTCGGTTAGGTTTAGACTTGGGTTAGGTTAGGTTTCGGTTAGGTTTGTGTTTTTTAGGTTTAGATTTGGGTTTTTTTAGGTTAGGTTTGTCTTTTTCTTAGGTTTAGATTTGAGTCAAGTTTGGGTTAGGTTTAGATTTGAGTTAGTTTTGGGTTAGGTTCGGGTTACTTTGGGTTAGGTTTGGATTTTTTTAGGTTTAGATTTGGGTTAGGTTTGGGTTTTTTTTTGTTTTAGATTTGGATTAGGTTTGGTTTTTTTTAGGTTTAGATTTGAGTTAGGTTTGAGTTACTTTGGGTTAGGTTTGGATTTGGGTTAGGTTTGGATTTTTTTTAGGTTTAGATTTGGGTTAGGTTTGGATTTTTTTAGGTTTAGATTTGGGTTAGGTTTGGGTTTTTTTAGGTTTAGATTTAGGTTAGGTTTGTGTTTTTCTTAGGTTTGGGTTAGGTTTGGGTTAGTTTGGGTTAGGTTTGAGTTTTTTTTAGGTTTACATTTGAGTTAGGTTTGGGTTAGGTTTGGGTTACTTTGGGTTAGGTTTGGATTTTTTTAGGTTTAGATTTGGGTTAGGTTTGGGTTTTTTTAGGTTTAGATTTAGGTTAGGTTTGTGTTTTTCTTAGGTTTGGGTTAGGTTTGGGTTAGTTTGGGTTAGGTTTGAGTTTTTTTTAGGTTTACATTTGAGTTAGGTTTGGGTTAGGTTTGGGTTACTTTGGGTTAGGTTTGGATTTTTTTTAGGTTTAGATTTGGGTTAGGTTTGGGTTTTCTTAGTTTTAGATTTGGATTAGGTTTGGTTTTTTTTAGGTTTAGATTTGAGTTAGGTTTGGGTTAGGTTTGAGTTACTTTGGGTTAGGTTTGGATTTTTTTAAGTTTAGATTTGGGTTAGGTTTGGGTTTTTTTAGGTTTAGATTTGAGTTAGGATTGGGTTCTTTTAGGTTTAGATTTGGGTTAGGTTTGGGTTTTCTTAGTTTTAGATTTGGATTAGGTTTGGTTTTTTTTAGGTTTAGATTTGAGTTAGGTTTGGGTTAGGTTTGAGTTACTTTGGGTTAGGTTTGGATTTTTTTAAGTTTAGATTTGGGTTAGGTTTGGGTTTTTTTAGGTTTAGATTTGAGTTAGGATTGGGTTCTTTTAGGTTTAGATTTGGGTTAGGTTTGGGTTTTCTTAGTTTTAGATTTGGATTAGGTTTGGTTTTTTTTAGGTTTAGATTTGAGTTAGGTTTGGGTTAGGTTTGAGTTACTTTGGGTTAGGTTTGGATTTTTTTAAGTTTAGATTTGGGTTAGGTTTGGGTTTTTTTAGGTTTAGATTTGAGTTAGGATTGGGTTCTTTTAGGTTTAGATTTGGGTTAGGTTTGGGTTTTCTTAGTTTTAGATTTGGATTAGGTTTGGTTTTTTTTAGGTTTAGATTTGAGTTAGGTTTGGGTTAGGTTTGAGTTACTTTGGGTTAGGTTTGGATTTTTTTAAGTTTAGATTTGGGTTAGGTTTGGGTTTTTTTAGGTTTAGATTTGAGTTAGGATTGGGTTCTTTTAGGTTTAGATTTGAGTTAGGTTTGGGTTAGGTTTGGGTTTTTTTAGGTTTAGATTTGAGTTAGGTTTGGGTTCTTTTTAGGTTTAGATTTGAGTTAGGTTTGGGTTAGGTTTGAGTTACTTTGGGTTAGGTTTAGATTTGGGTTAGGTTTGGATTTTTTTTAGGTTTAGATTTTGGTTAGGTTTGGGTTTTTTTATGTTTAGTTTTGAGTTAGGTTTGGGTTAGGTTTGGGTTCTTTTTAGGTTTAGATTTGAGTTAGGTTTGGTTTTGGGTTAGGTTGGATTTCGATTAGGTCTGGATTAGGTTTGGGTTTTTGTTAGGTTTAGATTTGGATTAATTGTGGGTTAGGTTTTGATTTGAGTTAGGTTTGGGTTTAGATTTGGTTTGGATTTGGATTAGGTGAATTTTTTAAAGTGAAAAATGGAGAAGAAAGAAAGGAAAAGTAAGAGAAAGATAAAGGTGAGAGGGAAAGGCGAAGAAAGAGAAAAATGGAGAAGAAAGAAAGAAAGGCAAAGAAAGAGAAAAATATAGAAGAAAGAAAGAGAAAAAGACAGAAGAAAGAAAGACAAAGAATGGGGAAAATAAAGAAGAAAGAAAGACAAAAAAAGGAGAAAAATAATGAAGAAAGAAAGACAAAAAAAGGAGAAAAATAATGAAGAAAGAAAGACAAAAAAAGGAGAAAAATATAGAAGAAAGAAAGACCAAAAAAAGAGAAAAATATAGAAGAAAGAAAGACGAAAAAAGAAAAAAATAGAGAGGGAAGAAACAAAAAAATAGAGAAGAAAGAAAGACAAAAAAAGAGAAAAATAGGGAAGAAGGAATGAGAAAAATACAGAAGAAAAAAACAGAAAAATACAGAAGAAAGACAAAAAAAATAGAGAAGAAAGAAACAGAAAAATAGAGAAGAAAGAAACAAAAAAATAGAGAAGAAAGAAACAGAAAAATAGAGAAGAAAGAAAAACAAAGAAAAGAGAAAAATATAGAAGAAAGAAAGACGAAAAAAGAAAAAAATAGAGAGGAAAGAAACAAAAAAATAGAGAAGAAAGAAACAGAAAAATAGAGAAGAAAGAAAAACAAAGAAAAGAGAAAAATATAGAAGAAAGAAAGAGAAAAATACAGAAGAAAGAAACAGAAAAATACAGAAGAAAGAAAGACAAAGAGAGAGAATAGAGAAGTGAAGAGAAAGAGAAAAATGGAGAAGATGGGAACGCGTTCAAGGCGAAGAAACGGTGGATGTGAAAGTGGGTTGAGGCTGATGAGCAATCTAATCTTCTCGCGAGACTATGAGAGTCACAGAGGGAGGGGGGGGGGGGGATGTAAATTCAAGTGTGTCGTAAATTGGAAGGAATTTATGGATAGCAGATGTATTATGGATGTTAGATGAAGGAAAATATGGATAAATACGAGTAAATATGAATAAATACGAGTAAATATGAATAAATATTAGTAAATATGGATAAATACGAGTAAATATGAATAAATATTAGTGAATATGGAGAAATACGAGTAAATATGGATAAATACGAGTAAATATGGATAAATACGAGTAAATATGGATAAATACGAGTAAAGATGGATAAATACGAATAAAGATGGATAAATACTAGTAAATATGGATAAATACGAGTAAATATGGATAAATAATAGTAAATACGAGTAAATATTAGTGAATATGAATAAATACGAGTAAATATGAATAAATATTAGTAAATATGGATAAATACGAGTAAATATGGATAAATACGAGTAAATATGGATAAATACGAATAAATATGGATAAATACTAGTAAATATGGATAAATACGAGTAAATATGGATAAATAATAGTAAATACGAGTAAATATTAGTGAATATGGATAAATACGAGTAAATATGGATAAATATTAGTAAATATGGATAAATACGAGTAAATATGGATAAATACGAATAAATATGGATAAATACTAGTAAATATGGATAAATACGAGTAAATATGGATAAATAATAGTAAATACGAGTAAATATTAGTGAATATGAATAAATACGAGTAAATACGAGTAAATATTAGTGAATATGAATAAATACGAGTAAATATGGATAAATTCGAATAAAGATGGACAAATACTAGTAAATATGGATAAATACGAGTAAATATGGATAAATAATAGTAAATACGAGTAAATATTAGTGAATATGAATAAATACGAGTAAATATGGACAAATACTAGTGAATATGAATAAATAGGAATAAATATGGATAAATATGAGTAAATAAGAGTAAATATAGATAAATACGAATAATTATGAGTAAATACGAGTAAAAATGGAGAAATACGAGTAAATGCGAGTAAATATAGATAAATGCGAGTGAATATGAGTAAATACGAGTAAATACGAATGGATTGTATATTGATTATGATAAATGCGTATAAATACACGAATAAATATATATAAATAGATATAGAAATTCAAATAAACGCGCATAAATGCAATGGAATTGGATTAATATTGAATTAAAGGGGAATTAATATTGGATTAATATTGAGTTAATATTGGATTAATATTGGATTAATATTGAATTCAAATTTAATTAATCTTGAATTAATATTGGATTAATATTGAATTAATATTGGATTAATATTGGATTAATATTGAATTGAAATTGATTTAATATTGAATCAATATTGAATTATTATTGAATTAATATTGAATTAATATTGGATTAATATTGGATTAATATTGAATTGAAATTGATTTAATATTGAATCAATATTGAATTATTATTGAATTAATATTGAATTAATATTGAATTCAAATTTAATTAATCTTGAATTAATATTGAATTAATATTTAATTAATATTGAATTAATATTGAATTAATATGAAATACAATAAAGTTAAGAATAAATACGTACAAATTCAAATAAATTCATATATATATACACAAAAATGCACAAAAATACATATAAATCCATCTAAATACACAAAAATCCACATAAATCCACTCAAATCCAGCTAAATACACAAAAATCCTCTTAAACCCACCTAAATACACAAAAATCCACCTAAATCCACCTAAACACACATAAATCCACTTAAATCCACCTAAACACACCTAAATCCATCTAAACCCACTTAAACCCACAAAAAAATACACAATAATCCTCTTAAACCCACCTAAAGACACAAAAATCCACCTAAACCCACTTAAATCCACTTAAATCCACCTAAATCCACCTAAATCCACCTGAATCCACTTAAACACACCTAAGTCCACCTAAACCCACTTAAATCCACTTAAATCCACCTGAACCCACTTAAATTCTCTTAAATCCACACAAATCCACCTAAATTCACTTAAATCCACTTAAATCCACCTAAACCCACTTAAATCCACTTAAATTCACATAAATCCACTTAAATCTACCTAAACCCACCTAAATCCACCTAAACCCACTTAAATCCACTTAAATCCACCTAAATCCACTTAAACACACTTAAATCCACTTAAACACACTTAAATCCACTTAAACCCACATAAACACACCAAAATCCACCTAAATGCACTTAAACCCACCTAAATACACAAAAATCTTCTTAAACCCACCTAAAGACACAAAAATCCACATAAATCCACCTAAAACACATAAAAATCCACCTAAACCCACTTAAATCCACTCAAATCCACCTAAATTCACTTAAATACACTTAAATTCACTTAAATCTACCTAAACCCACCTAAATCCACCTAAACCCACTTAAACCCACCTAAATACACAAAAATCCTCTTAAACCCACCTAAACACATAAAAATCCACCTAAACCCACCTAAACCCACTTAAAACCACTCAAATCCACCTAAATTCACCTAAATTCACTTAAATCCACACAAATCCACATAAATCCACCTAAATTCACTTAAATCCACTTAAATCCACTCAAATCCACATAAATCCACCTAAACCCACTTAAACACACTTAAATCCACCTAAACACACATAAATCAACTTAATTCCACCTAAACACACCTAAATCCACCTAAACACACAAAAATCCACTTAAACACACATAAATCCACCTAAATCCACTTAAATCCACCTAAACACACCTAAACACACCTAAATCCACTTAAATCCACCTAAACACACTTAAATCCACCTAAATCCACTTAAATCCACAAAAATCCTATTAAATCCACCTAAATCCACCTAAACACACATAAATCCACCTAAACCCACCTAAATCCACCTAAATCCACTTAAACCCAACTAAATTCACCTAAACCCACCTAAATCCACTTAATTCCACCTAAATTCACTTAAATCCACTTAAATCCACTCAAATCCACCTAAATTAACTTATATCCACATAAATCTACATAAATCCACCTAAACCCACCTAAATCCACTTAAATCCACCTAAACACACCTAAATCCACTTAAACCCAACTAAATCCACCTAAACCCACCTAAATACACAAAAATCCACCTAAACCCACCTAAATCCACCTAAACCCAATTAAATCCACTTAAATCTACTTAAATCCACCTAAATTCACTTAAATTCACTTAAATCCACTCAAATCCACTTAAACACACCTAAATCCACCTAAACCCACTTAAACCCACCTAAACACACCTAAACCCAATTAAATCCACTTAAATCCACTTAAATCCACCTAAATTCACTTAAATCCACTCAAATCCACTTAAACACACCTAAATTTACTTAAATCCACTTAAATCCACATAAATCCACCTAAACCCACTTAAATCCACCTAAACCCACTTAAATCCACGTAAATCCAACTAAATTCACTTAAATCCACACAAATCCACCTAAACCCACTTAAATCCACTTAAATCCATCTAAATCCACTTAAACACACTTAAATCCACTTAAATCCACTTAAATCCACCTAAACACACCTAAATCCACCTAAACCCACTTAAACCCACCTAAATACACAAAAATCCTCTTAAACCCACCTAAATATACAAAAATCCACATAAATCCACCTAAACGCATAAAAATCCACTTAAACCCACTTAAATCCACCTAAATTCACCTAAATCCACTTAAATCCACTCAAATCCACCTAAATACACTTAAATTCACTTGAATCTACCTAAACCCACCTAAATCCACCTAAACCCACTTAAATCCACTTAAATCCACCTAAATTCACTTAAATCCACTCAAATCCACTCAAATCCACCTAAATTCACTTAAATACACTTAAATCCACTCAAATCCACATAAATCCACCTAAACCCACTTAAACACACTTAAATCCACCTAAACACACATAAATCAACTTAATTCCACCTAAACCCAATTAAATCCACTTAAATCCACTTAAATCCACCTAAATTCACTTAAATTCACTTAAATCCACTCAAATCCACCTAAATTCACCTAAATTCACTTAAATCCACACAAATCCACATAAATCCACCTAAATTCACTTAAATCCACCTAATTCCACTTAAATCCACCTAAATCCACCTAAATCCACCTAAACCCAATTAAATCCACTTAAAACCACTCAAATCCACATAAATTCACCTAAATTCACTTAAATCTACCTAAACACACCTAAATCCTCTTAAATCCACCTAAACCCACCTAAATCCACCTAAATCCACTTAAACCCAACTAAATTCACCTAAACCCACCTAAATCCACTTAATTCCACCTAAATTCACTTAAATCCACTTAAATCCACTCAAATCCACCTAAATTAACTTATATCCACATAAATCTACATAAATCCACCTAAACCCACCTAAACCCACTTAAACCCACCTAAATACACAAAAATCCTCTTAAACCCACCTAAACACACAAAATTCCACCTAAACCCACTTAAATCCACTCAAATCCACCTAAATTCACTTAAATCCACCTAAATCCACTTAAACACACCTAAGTCCACCTAAATCCACTTAAATCCACCTAAACCCACTTAAATCCACTTAAATCCACACAAATCCACCTAAATTCACTTAAATCCACCTAAATTCACCTAAATCCACTCAAATCCACCTAAACCCACTTAAATCCACTTAAATCCACCTAAACACACCTAAACCCACTTAAATCCACCTAAATCCACTTAAACACACCTAAATCCACTTAAATCCACTCAAATCCACTTAAATCCCGCTAAATCCACTTAAACACACATAAATCCACCTAAATCCACTTAAACCCAACTAAATCCACCTAAACCCACCTAAACACATCTAAATCCACTTAAACCCACCTAAACACACTTAAATCTACCTAAACCCACCTAAACCCACCTAAATACACAAAAATCCACCTAAATCCACCTAAACCCAATTAAATCCACTCAAATCCACCTAAATTCACCTAAATCCACTCAAATCCACCTAAATTCACCTAAATTCACTTAAATCCACCTAAACACACCTAAACCCACTTAAATCCACTTAAATCCACACAAATCCACCTAAACCCACTTAAATCCACCTAAATACACAAAAATCCACCTAAACCCACTTAAATCCTCTTAAATCCACACAAATCCACCTAAATTCACTTAAATCCACTTAAATCCACCTAAATTCACTTAAATCCACTTAAATCCACCTAAATTCACTTAAATCCACTTAAATCCACACAAATCCACCTAAACCCACTTAAATCCACCTAAATTCACCTAAATCCACTCAAATCCACCTAAATCCACTTAAATCCACCTAAATCCACTTAAACCCACCTAAACCCACTTAAATCCACACAAATCCACCTAAACCCACTTAAATCCACTTAAATCCACCTAAACACACTTAAATCCACTTAAATCCACCTAAATCCACTTAAACACACCTAAATCCACTTAAATCCACTCAAATCCACCTAAATTCACTTAAATCCACCTAAATCCACTTAAATCCACCTAAACGCGCATAAATATACACACGAATATTCGTACTGTACTCACGGTTGCATCACGGAACGCGCATCAATCATTCGAAGGCCTCGAGGCTCTTGACTTCGAAACGAGAACAATGAGATGTGAAACATCCTGCAAAACGACGATGATTACGACGATGATTTCATCATTTAATCGTTTCGTCATTTCATCATCTCGTGGCTTTCGAATTTTCCCAGATTTCATTTGCAAATGTTTCGAAAATTCGATAATTCGAAGATTCGAAGAAAGCTTTGGTATTCTTCGAAAATTCGATAATTCGAAGATTCGAAGAAAGTTTTGGTATTCTTCGAAAATTCGATAATTCGAAGATTCGAAGAAAGTTTTGGAATTCTTTGATAATTCGAAGATTCGAAGAAAGTTTTGGAATTTTCGATAATTCAATCATTTATTCGATTCAGTTAATTCGTTCAATTCAATCATTTATTCAATTCAATTAATTCGTTCAATTCGATCAATTCATTCAATTCAATCATAACGAAACCCAATAAATGATCAACGTGTTCTATTAATTCCCGCGAATTTTTGTTCTTTCATCCTGTTTTATGACCATCACGCAATTTCTCTCCATTTCTAGACGACGTGCCTTAAATCTGAACGTTCGTTCGAATCAATAATTATAACACATTAAAGCTTGCGATTTAAATGTTACGAAATACTTAATGTTTTTCCAATTCAAAAGCTTGGAAAGATATTTAATGGCGCGAAATTTACAAGCTTCGAAAGATATGAAATGGCGCGAAATTTGAAAGCTTCGAAATATCTTAAATGGCGCGAAATTCAAAAGCTTCGTAATATTTACAAACTTGCAAAATTCAAATGTTTCGTAATATTTAATATTTCACAATTCAAAAGCTTCGAAATGTCTTAATGCGAAATGTAAAAGCTTCGAAATATTTAACAGCTTTGCAATTTAAAAGCTTCGTAATATTTATTATTTCATCAATATTAAAAGCTTCGAAACATTCAATATTTTACCATTTTTAAAAGCTTCGAAATATTCAATATTTTACAATTTTTTAAAAGCTTCGAAAAATGTTTAATGGCGCGACATTCGAAAGCTTCGAAAAATATTAAATGCCGCGAAATTTAAAAGCTTCGAATTATTTAATATTTTACAATTTTCTTAAAAGCTTCGAAATATTCAATATTTTACCATTTTTAAAAGCTTCGAAATATTCAATATTTTACAATTCTTAAAAGCTTCGAAATATTCAATATTTTACCATTTTTAAACGCTTCGAAATATTCAATATTTTACCATTTTTAAAAGCTTCGAAATATTCAATATTTTACCATTCTTAAAAGCTTCGAAATATTTAATATTTTACAATTCTTAAAAGCTTCGAAATATTCAATATTTTACCATTTTTAAACGCTTCGAAATATTCAATATTTTACCATTTTTAAAAGCTTCGAATTATTCAATATTTTTCCATTTTTTAAAAGCTTCGAAATATTCAATATTTTACCATTCTTAAAAGCTTCGAAATATTCAATATTTTACAATTCTTAAAAGCTTCGAAATATTCAATATTTTACCATTTTTAAACGCTTCGAAATATTCAATATTTTACCATTTTTAAAAGCTTCGAAATATTCAATATTTTACCATTCTTAAAAGCTTCGAAATATTTAATATTTTACAATTCTTAAAAGCTTCGAAATATTCAATATTTTACCATTTTTAAACGCTTCGAAATATTCAATATTTTACCATTTTTAAAAGCTTCGAATTATTTAATATTTTACAATTTTCTTAAAAGCTTCGAAATATTCAATATTTTACCATTCTTAAAAGCTTCGAAATATTCAATATTTTACAATTCTTAAAAGCTTCGAAATATTCAATATTTTACCATTTTTAAACGCTTCGAAATATTCAATATTTTACCATTTTTAAAAGCTTCGAATTATTCAATATTTTTCCATTTTTTAAAAGCTTCGAAATATTCAATATTTTACAATTCTTAAAAGCTTCGAAATATTCAATATTTTACCATTTTTAAACGCTTCGAAATATTCAATATTTTACCATTTTTAAAAGCTTCGAAATATTCAATATTTTACCATTTTTAAAAGCTTCGAAATATTTAATATTTTACAATTTTTTAAAACTTCGAAAATTATTAAATGGCGCGAAATTTAAAAGCTTCGAAATATTTAATATTTTACCATTTCTAAAAGCTTCGAAATATTCAATATTTTACAATTCTTAAAAGCTTCGAAATATTCAATATTTTACCATTTCTAAAAGCTTCGAAATATTTAATATTTTACCATTTTTAAAAGCTACGAAATATATAATATTTCACCATTTTTAAAAGCTTCGAAAAATATTTATTGGCGCGAAATTCAAAAGCTTCGAAATATATTAAATGGCGCGAAATTCAAAAGCTTCGAAATATCTAATATTTTACCATTTTTAAAAGCTTCGAATTATTCAATATTTTTCCATTTTTAAAAGCTTCGAAATATTCAATATTTTACCATTCTTAAAAGCTTCGAAATATTCAATATTTTTCCATTTTTTAAAAGCTTCGAAATATTCAATATTTTACAATTCTTAAAAGCTTCGAAATATTCAATATTTTACCATTTTTAAACGCTTCGAAATATTCAATATTTTACCATTTTTAAAAGCTTCGAAATATTCAATATTTTACCATTTTTAAACGCTTCGAAATATTCAATATTTTACCATTTTTAAAGGCTTCGAAATATTTAATATTTTACCATTTTTAAAAGCTTCGAAAAATATTTATTGGCGCGAAATTCAAAAGCTTCGAAATATATTAAATGGCGCGAAATTCAAAAGCTTCGAAATATTCAATATTTTACCATTTTTAAAAGCTTCGAATTATTCAATATTTTGCCATTTTTAAAAGCTTCGAAATATTCAATATTTCACAATTTTTAAAAGCTTCGAATTATTCAATATTTTTCCATTTTTTAAAAGCTTCGAAATATTCAATATTTTTCCATTTTTAAAAGCTTCGAAATATTCAATATTTTACCATTTTTAAACGCTTCGAAATATTCAATATTTTACCATTTTTAAACGCTTCGAAATATTCAATATTTTGCCATTTTTAAAAGCTTCGAAAAATATTTAATGGCGCGAAATTCAAAAGCTTCGAAATATATCAAATGGCGCGAAATTCAAAAGCTTCGACATATTCAATATTTTACCATTTTTAAAAGCTTCGAAATATTCAATATTTTTCCATTTTTAAAAGCTTCGAAATATTCAATATTTTACAATTTTTTAAAAGCTTCGAAAAATGTTTAATGGCGCGACATTCGAAAGCTTCGAAAAATATTAAATGCCGCGAAATTTAAAAGCTTCGAATTATTTAATATTTTACAATTTTCTTAAAAGCTTCGAAATATTCAATATTTTACCATTTTTAAAAGCTTCGAAATATTCAATATTTTACAATTCTTAAAAGCTTCGAAATATTCAATATTTTACCATTTTTAAACGCTTCGAAATATTCAATATTTTACCATTTTTAAAAGCTTCGAAATATTCAATATTTTACCATTTTTAAACGCTTCGAAATATTCAATATTTTACCATTTTTAAAGGCTTCGAAATATTTAATATTTTACCATTTTTAAAAGCTTCGAAAAATATTTATTGGCGCGAAATTCAAAAGCTTCGAAATATATTAAATGGCGCGAAATTCAAAAGCTTCGAAATATTCAATATTTTACCATTTTTAAAAGCTTCGAATTATTCAATATTTTGCCATTTTTAAAAGCTTCGAAATATTCAATATTTCACAATTTTTAAAAGCTTCGAATTATTCAATATTTTTCCATTTTTTAAAAGCTTCGAAATATTCAATATTTTTCCATTTTTAAAAGCTTCGAAATATTCAATATTTTACCATTTTTAAACGCTTCGAAATATTCAATATTTTACCATTTTTAAACGCTTCGAAATATTCAATATTTTGCCATTTTTAAAAGCTTCGAAAAATATTTAATGGCGCGAAATTCAAAAGCTTCGAAATATATCAAATGGCGCGAAATTCAAAAGCTTCGACATATTCAATATTTTACCATTTTTAAAAGCTTCGAAATATTCAATATTTTTCCATTTTTAAAAGCTTCGAAATATTCAATATTTTACAATTTTTAAAAGCTTCGAAATATTCAATATTTTACAATTCTTAAAAGCTTCGAAATATTCAATATTTTACCATTTTTAAACGCTTCGAAATATTCAATATTTTACCATTTTTAAAAGCTTCGAATTATTCAATATTTTTCCATTTTTAAAAGCTTCGAAATATTCAATATTTTACCATTTTTAAAAGCTTCGAATTATTCAATATTTTACCATTTTTAAAAGCTTCGAAATATTTAATATTTTACCATTTTTAAAAGCTTCGAGATATTCAATATTTTACCATTTCTAAAAGCTTCGAAATATTTAATATTTTACCATTTTTAAAAGCTTCGAGATATTCAATATTTTACCATTTTTAAAAGCTTCGAATTATTCAATATTTTGCCATTTTTAAAAGCTTCGAAAAATATTTAATGGCGCGAAATTCAAAAGCTTCGAAATATATTAAATGGCGCGAAATTCAAAAGCTTCGAAATATTCAATATTTTACCATTTTTAAAAGCTTCGAAATATTCAATATTTTACAATTTTTTAAAAGCTTCGAAAAATGTTTAATGGCGCGACATTCGAAAGCTTCGAAAAATATTAAATGCCGCGAAATTTAAAAGCTTCGAATTATTTAATATTTTACAATTTTCTTAAAAGCTTCGAAATATTCAATATTTTACCATTTTTAAAAGCTTCGAAATATTCAATATTTTACAATTCTTAAAAGCTTCGAAATATTCAATATTTTACCATTTTTAAACGCTTCGAAATATTCAATATTTTACCATTTTTAAAAGCTTCGAAATATTCAATATTTTACCATTTTTAAACGCTTCGAAATATTCAATATTTTACCATTTTTAAAGGCTTCGAAATATTTAATATTTTACCATTTTTAAAAGCTTCGAAAAATATTTATTGGCGCGAAATTCAAAAGCTTCGAAATATATTAAATGGCGCGAAATTCAAAAGCTTCGAAATATTCAATATTTTACCATTTTTAAAAGCTTCGAATTATTCAATATTTTGCCATTTTTAAAAGCTTCGAAATATTCAATATTTCACAATTTTTAAAAGCTTCGAATTATTCAATATTTTTCCATTTTTTAAAAGCTTCGAAATATTCAATATTTTTCCATTTTTAAAAGCTTCGAAATATTCAATATTTTACCATTTTTAAACGCTTCGAAATATTCAATATTTTACCATTTTTAAACGCTTCGAAATATTCAATATTTTGCCATTTTTAAAAGCTTCGAAAAATATTTAATGGCGCGAAATTCAAAAGCTTCGAAATATATCAAATGGCGCGAAATTCAAAAGCTTCGACATATTCAATATTTTACCATTTTTAAAAGCTTCGAAATATTCAATATTTTTCCATTTTTAAAAGCTTCGAAATATTCAATATTTTACAATTTTTAAAAGCTTCGAAATATTCAATATTTTACAATTCTTAAAAGCTTCGAAATATTCAATATTTTACCATTTTTAAACGCTTCGAAATATTCAATATTTTACCATTTTTAAAAGCTTCGAATTATTCAATATTTTTCCATTTTTAAAAGCTTCGAAATATTCAATATTTTACCATTTTTAAAAGCTTCGAATTATTCAATATTTTACCATTTTTAAAAGCTTCGAAATATTTAATATTTTACCATTTTTAAAAGCTTCGAGATATTCAATATTTTACCATTTCTAAAAGCTTCGAAATATTTAATATTTTACCATTTTTAAAAGCTTCGAGATATTCAATATTTTACCATTTTTAAAAGCTTCGAATTATTCAATATTTTGCCATTTTTAAAAGCTTCGAAAAATATTTAATGGCGCGAAATTCAAAAGCTTCGAAATATATTAAATGGCGCGAAATTCAAAAGCTTCGAAATATTCAATATTTTACCATTTTTAAAAGCTTCGAAATATTCAATATTTTACAATTTTTAATAGCATCGAAATATTTAATATTTCACAATTTTTAAAGGCTTCGAAATATTCAATATTTTGCCATTTTTAAAAGCTTCGAAAGATATTTAATGGCGCGAAATTCAAAAGCTTCGAAATATATTAAATGGCGCGAAATTTAAAAGCTTCGAAATAATTCGAAAGCTTTGCAATTTAAACGCTTCGAAATATATTAAATGGCGGCAAATTGAAAAGCCTCGAAACATTTACAAGCTTTGCAATTCAAAAGCTTCGAAATATTAAATACTTCACAATTTAACGTTAATTTAATAATAGTAAACAACGTACTCTTCACTAACAAAACCCCCAATAATTAATCAACGTGTTCTAATCCCCGCCAATTTTATCTTTCGTCCCCTTTAATCGCCATTTCGCAATTTCTCTCAAAACCGTTCGCCAATAAAATAATCAAACAAACAAACAAACAAACCTAAGCAAATAATCGCACTTAAATGGCAATTATCCAATTTCTCTCCGTTTTCCAGACGACGTGCCGTACATCTGGACATCGGGCCGCGTGTGCGACTTCAAGGGTTGCGAGAATCGCCGGGACCTCGAGCCTAAAGTGATCTACGGCTGGTTTTGGTCGGCGAATCGCAAGAAAATGTCGCCGACCAATCAAACGCCCGACGGTTGGTCGTTCAACCCGTGGTCGCAAACAGGACACAAGAAGAACAGGCAACCGGACAACGCGGAATTCGACATTAACGGGACGAACGAGTCGTGCATGTCCGTTTTGAACAACGTTTACAACGACGGCATCAGCTGGCACGACGTGGCGTGCTACCATCAGAAACCGTTCGTCTGCGAGGATTCCGAGGAGCTGTTGAGTTACGTCGCTGGCACCAATCCGAATTTGCGACTTTAGTGCGACTTTTTCCCTTTTTTTCTTCTATTTTTTCCCCCCTTTTTCTTCTTCTTTTGTCTCTTTTCTTCCTTTTTAAGATTCAACAGAGCTCGCAAAGTTTGAGAGTTTGCAGAGTTCGCAAAGTTTGAGAGTTCGCAAAGATTGCAGAGTTTGAGAGTTTGCAGAGTTCGCAAAGTTTGAGAGTTTGCAGAGTTCGCAAAGTTTGAGAGTTTGCAAAGATTTTGCAGAGTTCGCAAAGTTTGAGAGTTTGCAGGGTTCGTAAAGTTTGAGAGTTTGCAGAGCTCGCAAAGTTTGAGAGTTTGCAGAGTTTGCAGAGCTCGCAAAGTTTGAGAGTTTGCAGAGTTTGCAGAGTTCGCAAAGTTTGAGAGTTTGCAAAGATTGCAGAGTTTGCAAAGTTTGAGAGTTTGCAAAGATTGCAGAGTTTGCAGAGTTCGCAAAGTTTGCAAAGATTGCAGAGTTCGCAAGATTTAAGAGTTTGCAGAGTTCGCAAAGTTTGAGAGTTTGTAAAGATTTTGCAGAGTTCGCAAAGTTTGAGAGTTTGCAGAGTTCGCAAAGTTTGAGAGTTTGCAAAGATTGCAGAGTTTGAGAGTTTGCAAAGTTTGAGAGTTTGCAAAGATTTTGCAGAGTTCGCAAAGTTTGAGAGTTTGCAAAGATTGCAGAGTTTGAGAGTTTGCAAAGTTTGAGAGTTTGCAAAGATTTTGCAGAGTTCGCAAAGTTTGAGAGTTTGCAAAGATTTTGCAGAGTTCGCAAAGTTTGAGAGTTTGTAAAGATTTTGCAGAGTTCGCAAAGTTTGAGAGTTTGCAGAGTTCGCAAAGTTTGAGAGTTTGCAAAGATTGCAGAATTTGCAAAGTTTGAGAGTTTGCAAAGATTTTGCAGAGTTCGCAAAGTTTGAGAGTTTGCAACGATTGCAAAGATCGCAAAGTTTGAGAGTTTGTAAAGATTTTGCAGAGTTCGCAAAGTTTGAGAGTTTGCAAAGATTGCAGAATTTGCAAAGTTTGAGAGTTTGCAAAGATTTTGCAGAGTTCGCAAAGTTTGAGAGTTTGCAGAGTTCGCAAAGTTTGAGAGTTTGCAACGATTGCAAAGATCGCAAAGTTTGAGAGTTTGTAAAGATTTTGCAGAGTTCGCAAAGTTTGGGAGTTTGCAAAGATTGCAGAATTTGCAAAGTTTGAGAGTTTGCAAAAGTTTTGCAGAGTTCCCAAAGTTTGAGAGTTTGCAGAGTTCGCAAAGTTTGAGAGTTTGCAGAGTTCGCAAAGTTTGAGAGTTTGCAGAGTTTGCAAAGTTTGAGAGTTCGCAAAGATTGCAGAGTTCGCAAAGTTTGAGAGTTTGCAGAGTTCGCAAAGTTTGAGAGTTTGCAAAGATTGCAGAATTTGCAAAGTTTGAGAGTTTGCAAAGATTTTGCAGAGTTCGCAAAGTTTGAGAGTTTGCAGAGTTCGCAAAGTTTGAGAGTTTGCAGAGTTCGCAAAGTTTGAGAGTTTGCAGAGTTTGCAACGTTTGAGAGTTCGCAAAGTTTGAGAGTTTGCAAAGTTTGAGAATTCGCAAAGTTTAAGAGTTTGCAAAGATTGCAGAGTTTGAGAGCTCGCAAAGTTTGAGAGTTTGCAAAGTTTGCAGAGTTTGCAAAGATTGCAGAGTTCGCAAAGTTTGAGAGTTTGCAAAGATTGCAGAGTTTGAGAGTTTGCAGAGTTCGTAAAGTTTGAGTTTGCAAAGATTGCAGAGTTCGCAAAGTTTGAGAGTTTGCAGGGTTCGCAAAGTTTGAGAGTTCGCAAAGTTTGAGAGTTCGCAAAGTTTGAGAGTTTGCAGAGTTCGCAAAGTTTGAGAGTTTGCAAAGATTGAACAGAGCTCGCAAAGTTTGAGAGTTTGCATAGATTGCAGAGTTCGCAAAGTTTGAGACTTCGCAAAGTTTCAGAGTTTGCAAATATTGCAGAGTTCGCAAAATTCGAGAGTTTGCAGAGTTCGCAAAGTTTGAGAGTTTGCAAAGATTTTGTAGAGTTCTCAAATTTTGAGAGTTCGCAGATAGCAGATTTCGCAAAGTTTGAGAGTTTGCAAAGATTTTGCAGAGCTCGCAAAGTTTGAGAGTTTGCAAAGATTTTGCAGAGTTCGCAAAGTTTGAGAGCTCGCAAAGTTTGAGAGTTTGCAGGGTTTGGAGGAGATTTCGATGTATTTTTATGTATTTTGGCGTTTTTTGATGTATTTTGATGTTTTCAGAGATTAAAAGTTTTGAAAGTTTGCAGATTTTTATGTATTTCGATGTATTTTGACGTGTTTCATATTTTGAGAGCTTGGAAGCAGATTTTTTTTATGTATTTTGATATTTTGAGAGATTAAAAGTTTCGAAGATTATTATGCATTTTTATTTATTTCAGCGTTCCTCAAAGTTTGAGAGACGAAAAGTTTTGAAGATTTCGACGAATTTTTATTTATTTCGCCGTTTTTCGTATTTTCAGAGCTCGCAAGTCTTGAAGATTTTGGAGTAACAGATAAAAGTAATAATAATAATGAAACAATGGAAACTGAAAAATAAAAAATAATTGGACGAATTTTCGACGAGTGAATGAATAAAAATTTAACAGTGAAATTGTAAAACTCTTATTTTTTCTCTCCCATTCCCCAATTTCCTATAATAATAATAATAATAATAAAGTTTATTATTAAATAATAAATGTGTACAATGAATTTCAATTTTCAGGTTAGATTTGACACAGTTTCGAATTAATTTTGTAATAACATGTTCATTATTATATTACATTATAATATAATTCATTATTATATTACATTATAATATAATTCATTATTGTGTTATATTGTATATTATTTAACCGATTTTAGGAATAAATTTAATAACAAAGAACGAATAAATGTGGGAATAAATTACAAATAACAATTGTAGTATGTAAAAAATTTATTTATTCAATTCGATTCGATTCAATTATATATGCAATTCAATTCTATTCAATTCAATTCGATTCGATTCAATTCAATTGAATTCAATTAGATTCAATTCAATTCAATTTAATTCAATGCAATTCAATTCAATTAAATTCAAATATATTCAATTCAATTCGATTCAATTCAATTAGATTGGATTCAATTCAATTCAAGTCAATTCAATTCAATTCAATTAATTTTAATTCGATTCAATTAAATTAAATACAATTCATTTCAATTCGATTCAATTCAATTCAATTCAATTCGATTCAATTCATTTTAATTCAATACAATTCAATTCGATTTAATTCAATTCGATTTAATTCAATTCGATTCAATTCAATTTAATTCAAGTCAATTCATTTTAATTTAATTCAATTCAATTCACTTCGATTCAATTCATTTTAATTCAATACAATTCAATTCAATTCAATTCAATTCAATTCGATTCTATTCAATTCAATTCAATTCGATTCAATTCAATTGAATTCAATTAGATTCAATTCAATTTCTATTTAATTCAATGCAATTCAATTCAATTAAATTCAAATATATTCAATTCAATTCGATTCACTTCAATTGGATTCAATTGCAATTCAATTAGATTCAATTCAATTCAATTAGATTCAATGCAATCTAATTCAGTTCAATTCAATTTAATTCAATGCAATTTAATTCAATTCATTTTAATTCGATTCAATTCAATTCGATTGGATTCAATTCAAGTCAATTCAATTCAATTAATTTTAATTCGATTCAATTAAATTAAATACAATTCATTTCAATTCGATTCAATTCAATTCAATTCACTTCGATTCAATTCATTTTAATTCATTTTAATTCAATACAATTCAATTCGATTTAATTCAATTCGATTTAATTCAATTCGATTCAATTCGATTCAATTCAATTTAATTCATTTTAATTTAATTCAATTCAATTCACTTCGATTCAATTCATTTTAATTCAATACAATTCAATTCAATTCGATTCAATTCACTTCGATTCAATTCATTTTAATTCAATACAATTCAATTTAATTCAAGTCAATTCATTTTAATTCAATTCATTTTAATTCAATTCAATTCATTTTAATTCAATACAATTCAATTCAATTCAATTCGATTTAATTCAATTCGATTCAATTCAATTCAATTCAATTTAATTAAAGTCAATTCATTTTAATTCGATTCAATTCAATTCAATTCAATTTAATTCAATTCAAGTCAATTCATTTTAATTCGATTCAATTCAATTCAATTTAATTCGATTCAATTCATTTTAATTCAATACAATTCAATTCAATTCGATTCAATTCAATTCAATTCGATTCGATTCAATTCAATTCAATTCAAGTCAATTCATTTTAATTCAATTCAATTCACTTCGATTCAATTCATTTTAATTCAATACAATTCAATTCAATTCGATTCAATTCAATTCGATTCAATTCAACTTAATTCAATTCAATTCAATTTAATTCAAGTCAATTCATTTTAATTCAATACAATTTAATTCAATTCATTTTAATTCGATTCAATTCACTTCGATTCAATTCATTTTAATTCAATACAATTCAATTCATTTTAATTCGATTCAATTCAACTTAATTCAAGTCAATTCATTTTAATTCGATTCAATTCATTTTAATTCGATTCAATTCACTTCGATTCAATTCATTTTAATTCAATACAATTCAATTCATTTTAATTCGATTCAATTCAACTTAATTCAAGTCAATTCATTTTAATTCGATTCAATTCATTTTAATTCGATTCAATTCACTTCGATTCAATTCATTTTAATTCAATACAATTCAATTCATTTTAATTCGATTCGATTTAATTCAATTCGATTCAATTCGATTCAATTCAAGTCAATTCATTTTAATTCAATTCAATTCACTTCGATTTAATTCAAGTCAATTCATTTTAATTCAATACAATTCAATTCAATTCGATTCAATTCAATTCAATTCAAATATATTCAATTCAATTCGATTCATTTTAATTCAATTCACTTCGATTCAATTCATTTTAATTCAATACAATTCAATTCAATTAAATTCGATTCAATTCAATTCGATTCAATTCACATCGATTCAATTCATTTTAATTCAATACAATTCAATTCATTTTAATTCAATACAATTCAATTCAATTAAATTCGATTCAATTCGATTCGATTCAAACAGATTCAATTAGCTTCGATTCACTTTTCACTCGCCAATTCTTTATTCCCCTCGGCAATCTCGTCGACGCTCGAAACCGACTCGCTCCTCTTCTTCTTCCTTTTCCTCGAACTCCTCAATTTCTGCTGAACCTTCCGCTTTATCTCCCGATTATTCCGTTTCCTCGGCAAACTCGTCGGATCTTTCGAAATTAAGATTATAAATTTCGTTGAACCAAAACAGACATAAAAACAGAAATAAAAACAGAAATATAAACAAAAACAGAAATAAAAACAGAAATAAAAATAGAAATGGAAATAAAAATAAAAACAAAAATAGAAACAGAAATAAAAATTGAGATTGAAAGTAGAAGAGTAAAATGAAAATTAAAAGTGAAAGAGTAAAATGAAAATTAAAAGATTGCAAGTAAAATTAAGATTGAAAGTAAAATTAAAGTTAACATTGAAAGTGAAATAGTAAAATTAAAATTGAGATTGAAAGTAGAAGAGTAAGATGAAAATTAAAAGTGAAAGAGTAAAATGAAAATTAAAAGATTGAAAGTGAAATTAAGATTGAAAGTAAAATAGTAAAATTAAAATTAAGATTGAAAGTAGAAGAGTAAAATTAAAATTAAAATTAAAAGATTGCAAGTAAAATGAAGATTGAAAGTGAAAGAGTAAAATTAGAATTGCTCGCTTACGATCCTCAGGAATGTTCATCCGTTTCCTTAGAACGGCTCTCACTTGTTTGTTAATTATTTCCCTGCACTGCGCGTCGAATCCGTTTGGCAGCCAGCCCCTTTTCGCGTCGCATTTCGCGGAGGGAAGCGGGTCGGGTAATTTGGCGAGCATCTCTTGGATTTCGTCCACCAGAACGTCGCAATACTGCAGGGAAAATTTCATTTCTTGTTATCGTTATTATTGTTGTTATTATTGTTATTAATGTTTTTGTATCTTATTAATTTTACAAATTACTGCTTGATTTTTGCAACACCAATTATTTAAATACAGAAATTTGCAATTTCCATGCTTCGAAATTGCGAAATTTAGAAATTGCAATTGTTTAAGTGTCGAAATTTTCAGTTTCTAAGCTTCGAAATTGAAACTTGATCAATTAGAACCTTGAAAATTGCAAAATTTCCAATTCCAATTGTTTAAGTGTCGAAATTTTCAGTTTCTAAGCTTCGAAATTGAAACTTGTTCAATTACAACCTTGAAAATTGCAAAATTTCCAATTCCAATTGTTTAAGTGTCGAAATTTTCAGTTTCTAAGCTTCGAAATTGAAACTTGTTCAATTAGAACCTTGAAAATTGCGAAATTTCCAATTCCAATTGTTTAAGTGTCGAAATTTGCAATTTCCAAGCTTCGAAATTACGAAATTTCCAATTCCAATTGTTTAAGTATCGAAATTTTCAGTTTCTAAGCTTCGAAATTGAAACTTGTTCAATTAGAACCTTGAAAATTGCGAAATTTCCAATTCCAATTGTTTAAGTGTCGAAATTTGCAATTTCCAAGCTTCGAAATTACGAAATTTCCAATTCCAATTGTTTAAGTATCGAAATTTTCAGTTTCTAAGCTTCGAAATTGAAACTTGTTCAATTAGAACCTTGAAAATTGCGAAATTTCCAATTCCAATTGTTTAAGTGTCGAAATTTGCAATTTCCAAGCTTCGAAATTACGAAATTTCCAATTCCAATTGTTTAAGTATCGAAATTTTCAGTTTCTAAGCTTCGAAATTGAAACTTGTTCAATTAGAACCTTGAAAATTGCGAAATTTCCAATTCCAATTGTTTAAGTGTCGAAATTTGCAATTTCCAAGCTTCGAAATTACGAAATTTCCAATTCCAATTGTTTAAGTATCGAAATTTTCAGTTTCTAAGCTTCGAAATTGAAACTTGTTCAATTAGAACCTTGAAAATTGCGAAATTTCCAATTCCAATTGTTTAAGTGTCGAAATTTGCAATTTCCAAGCTTCGAAATTACGAAATTTCCAATTCCAATTGTTTAAGTATCGAAATTTTCAGTTTCTAAGCTTCGAAATTGAAACTTGTTCAATTAGAACCTTGAAAATTGCGAAATTTCCAATTCCAATTGTTTAAGTGTCGAAATTTGCAATTTCCAAGCTTCGAAATTACGAAATTTCCAATTCCAATTGTTTAAGTATCGAAATTTTCAGTTTCTAAGCTTCGAAATTGAAACTTGTTCAATTACAACCTTGAAAATTGCGAAATTTCCAATTCCAATTGTTTTAAGTGTCGAAATTTGCAATTTCCAAGCTTCGAAATTACGAAATTTCCAATTCCAATTGTTTAAGTATCGAAATTTTCAGTTTCTAAGCTTCGAAATTGAAACTTGTTCAATTAGCACCTTGAAAATTTGCGAAATTTCCAATTCCAATTGTGTAAGTGTCGAAATTTGCAATTTCCAAGCTTCGAAATTACGAAATTTCCAATTCCAATTGTTTAAGTATCGAAATTTTCAGTTCTAAGCTTCGAAATTGAAACTTGTTCAATAGAACTTGAAAATTGCGAAATTTCCAATTCCAATTGTTTAAGTGTCGAAATTTGCAATTCCAAGCTTCAAAATTACGAAATTTCCAATTCCAATTGTTTAAGTATCGAAATTTTCAGTTTCTAAGCTTCGAAATTGAAACGTGTTCACTTAGAACCGTGAAAATTGCGAAATTTCCAATTCCAATTGTTTAAGTGTCGAAATTTGCAATTTCCAAGCTTCGAAATTACGAAATTTCCAATTCCAATTGTTTAAGTATCGAAATTTTCAGTTTCTAAGCTTCGAAATTGAAACTTGTTCAATTACAACCTTGAAAATTGCGAAATTTCCAATTCCAATTGTTTAAGTGTCGAAATTTGCAATTTCCAAGCTTCGAAATTACGAAATTTCCAATTCCAATTGTTTAAGTATCGAAATTTTCAGTTTCTAAGCTTCGAAATTGAAACTTGTTCAATTAGAACCTTGAAAATTGCGAAATTTCCAATTCCAATTGTTTAAGTGTCGAAATTTGCAATTTCCAAGCTTCGAAATTACGAAATTTCCAATTCCAATTGTTTAAGTATCGAAATTTTCAGTTTCTAAGCTTCGAAATTGAAACTTGTTCAATTAGAACCTTGAAAATTGCGAAATTTCCAATTCCAATTGTTTAAGTGTCGAAATTTGCAATTTCCAAGCTTCGAAATTACGAAATTTCCAATTCCAATTGTTTAAGTATCGAAATTTTCAGTTTCTAAGCTTCGAAATTGAAACTTGTTCAATTAGAACCTTGAAAATTGCGAAATTTCCAATTCCAATTGTTTAAGTGTCGAAATTTGCAATTTCCAAGCTTCGAAATTACGAAATTTCCAATTCCAATTGTTTAAGTATCGAAATTTTCAGTTTCTAAGCTTCGAAATTGAAACTTGTTCAATTAGAACCTTGAAAATTGCGAAATTTCCAATTCCAATTGTTTAAGTGTCGAAATTTGCAATTTCCAAGCTTCGAAATTACGAAATTTCCAATTCCAATTGTTTAAGTATCGAAATTTTCAGTTTCTAAGCTTCGAAATTGAAACTTGTTCAATTAGAACCTTGAAAATTGCGAAATTTCCAATTCCAATTGTTTAAGTGTCGAAATTTGCAATTTCCAAGCTTCGAAATTACGAAATTTCCAATTCCAATTGTTTAAGTATCGAAATTTTCAGTTTCTAAGCTTCGAAATTGAAACTTGTTCAATTACAACCTTGAAAATTGCGAAATTTCCAATTCCAATTGTTTAAGTGTCGAAATTTGCAATTTCCAAGCTTCGAAATTACGAAATTTCCAATTCCAATTGTTTAAGTATCGAAATTTTCAGTTTCTAAGCTTCGAAATTGAAACTTGTTCAATTACAACCTTGAAAATTGCGAAATTTCCAATTCCAATTGTTTAAGTGTCGAAATTTGCAATTTCCAAGCTTCGAAATTACGAAATTTCCAATTCCAATTGTTTAAGTATCGAAGATTTAAGTTCCTAAGCTTCGAAATTGAAACTTGTTCAATTAGAACCTTGAAAATTGCGAAATTTCCAATTCCAATTGTTTAAGTGTCGAAATTTGCAATTTCCAAGCTTCGAAATTACGAAATTTCCAATTCCAATTGTTTAAGTATCGAAATTTTCAGTTTCTAAGCTTCGAAATTGAAACTTGTTCAATTACAACCTTGAAAATTGCGAAATTTCCAATTCCAATTGTTTAAGTGTCGAAATTTGCAATTTCCAAGCTTCGAAATTACGAAATTTCCAATTCCAATTGTTTAAGTATCGAAATTTTCAGTTTCTAAGCTTCGAAATTGAAACTTGTTCAATTACAACCTTGAAAATTGCGAAATTTCCAATTCCAATTGTTTAAGTGTCGAAATTTGCAATTTCCAAGCTTCGAAATTACGAAATTTCCAATTCCAATTGTTTAAGTATCGAAATTTTCAGTTTCTAAGCTTCGAAATTGAAACTTGTTCAATTAGCAACCTTGAAAATTGCGAAATTTCCAATTCCAATTGTTTAAGTGTCGAAATTTGCAATTTCCAAGCTTCGAAATTACGAAATTTCCAATTCCAATTGTTTAAGTATCGAAATTTTCAGTTTCTAAGCTTCGAAATTGAAACTTGTTCAATTAGAACCTTGAAAATTGCGAAATTTCCAATTCCAATTGTTTAAGTGTCGAAATTTGCAATTTCCAAGCTTCGAAATTACGAAATTTCCAATTCCAATTGTTTAAGTATCGAAATTTTCAGTTTCTAAGCTTCGAAATTGAAACTTGTTCAATTACAACCTTGAAAATTGCGAAATTTCCAATTCCAATTGTTTAAGTGTCGAAATTTGCAATTTCCAAGCTTCGAAATTACGAAATTTCCAATTCCAATTGTTTAAGTATCGAAATTTTCAGTTTCTAAGCTTCGAAATTGAAACTTGTTCAATTAGAACCTTGAAAATTGCGAAATTTCCAATTCCAATTGTTTAAGTGTCGAAATTTGCAATTTCCAAGCTTCGAAATTACGAAATTTCCAATTCCAATTGTTTAAGTATCGAAATTTTCAGTTTCTAAGCTTCGAAATTGAAACTTGTTCAATTACAACCTTGAAAATTGCGAAATTTCCAATTCCAATTGTTTAAGTGTCGAAATTTGCAATTTCCAAGCTTCGAAATTACGAAATTTCCAATTCCAATTGTTTAAGTATCGAAATTTTCAGTTTCTAAGCTTCGAAATTGAAACTTGTTCAATTAGAACCTTGAAAATTGCGAAATTTCCAATTCCAATTGTTTAAGTGTCGAAATTTGCAATTTCCAAGCTTCGAAATTACGAAATTTCCAATTCCAATTGTTTAAGTATCGAAATTTTCAGTTTCTAAGCTTCGAAATTGAAACTTGTTCAATTAGAACCTTGAAAATTGCGAAATTTCCAATTCCAATTGTTTAAGTGTCGAAATTTGCAATTTCCAAGCTTCGAAATTACGAAATTTCCAATTCCAATTGTTTAAGTATCGAAATTTTCAGTTTCTAAGCTTCGAAATTGAAACTTGTTCAATTAGAACCTTGAAAATTGCGAAATTTCCAATTCCAATTGTTTAAGTGTCGAAATTTGCAATTTCCAAGCTTCGAAATTACGAAATTTCCAATTCCAATTGTTTAAGTATCGAAATTTTCAGTTTCTAAGCTTCGAAATTGAAACTTGTTCAATTAGAACCTTGAAAATTGCGAAATTTCCAATTCCAATTGTTTAAGTGTCGAAATTTGCAATTTCCAAGCTTCGAAATTACGAAATTTCCAATTCCAATTGTTTAAGTATCGAAATTTTCAGTTTCTAAGCTTCGAAATTGAAACTTGTTCAATTACAACCTTGAAAATTCGTAAATTTCCAATTCCAATTGTTTAAGTGTCGAAATTTGCAATTTCCAAGCTTCGAAATTACGAAATTTCCAATTCCAATTGTTTAAGTATCGAAATTTTCAGTTTCTAAGCTTCGAAATTGAAACTTGTTCAATTAGAACCTTGAAAATTGCGAAATTTCCAATTCCAATTGTTTAAGTGTCGAAATTTGCAATTTCCAAGCTTCGAAATTACGAAATTTCCAATTCCAATTGTTTAAGTATCGAAATTTTCAGTTTCTAAGCTTCGAAATTGAAACTTGTTCAATTAGAACCTTGAAAATTGCGAAATTTCCAATTCCAATTGTTTAAGTGTCGAAATTTGCAATTTCCAAGCTTCGAAATTACGAAATTTCCAATTCCAATTGTTTAAGTATCGAAATTTTCAGTTTCTAAGCTTCGAAATTGAAACTAGGTCAACTAGCAACATGAACACTGCGACATTTCAAATTCCAATTGTTTAAGTGTCGAAATTTGCAATTTCCAAGCTTCGAAATTACGAAATTTCCAATTCCAATTGTTTAAGTATCGAAATTTTCAGTTTCTAAGCTTCGAAATTGAAACTTGTTCAATTAGAACCTTGAAAATTGCGAAATTTCCAATTCCAATTGTTTAAGTGTCGAAATTTGCAATTTCCAAGCTTCGAAATTACGAAATTTCCAATTCCAATTGTTTAAGTATCGAAATTTTCAGTTTCTAAGCTTCGAAATTGAAACTTGTTCAATTAGAACCTTGAAAATTGCGAAATTTCCAATTCCAATTGTTTAAGTGTCGAAATTTGCAATTTCCAAGCTTCGAAATTACGAAATTTCCAATTCCAATTGTTTAAGTATCGAAATTTTCAGTTTCTAAGCTTCGAAATTGAAACTTGTTCAATTACAACCTTGAAAATTGCGAAATTTCCAATTCCAATTGTTTAAGTGTCGAAATTTGCAATTTCCAAGCTTCGAAATTACGAAATTTCCAATTCCAATTGTTTAAGTATCGAAATTTTCAGTTTCTAAGCTTCGAAATTGAAACTTGTTCAATTACAACCTTGAAAATTGCGAAATTTCCAATTCCAATTGTTTAAGTGTCGAAATTTGCAATTTCCAAGCTTCGAAATTACGAAATTTCCAATTCCAATTGTTTAAGTATCGAAATTTTCAGTTTCTAAGCTTCGAAATTGAAACTTGTTCAATTAGAACCTTGAAAATTGCGAAATTTCCAATTCCAATTGTTTAAGTGTCGAAATTTGCAATTTCCAAGCTTCGAAATTACGAATTTCCAATTCCAATTGTTTAAGTATCGAAATTTTCAGTTTCTAAGCTTCGAAATTGAAACTTGTTCAATTAGAACCTTGAAAATTGCGAAATTTCCAATTCCAATTGTTTAAGTGTCGAAATTTGCAATTTCCAAGCTTCGAAATTACGAAATTTCCAATTCCAATTGTTTAAGTATCGAAATTTTCAGTTTCTAAGCTTCGAAATTGAAACTTGTTCAATTACAACCTTGAAAATTGCGAAATTTCCAATTCCAATTGTTTTAAGTGTCGAAATTTGCAATTTCCAAGCTTCGAAATTACGAAATTTCCAATTCCAATTGTTTAAGTATCGAAATTTTCAGTTTCTAAGCTTCGAAATTGAAACTTGTTCAATTAGAACCTTGAAAATTGCGAAATTTCCAATTCCAATTGTTTTAAGTGTCGAAATTTGCAATTTCCAAGCTTCGAAATTACGAAATTTCCAATTCCAATTGTTTAAGTATCGAAATTTTCAGTTTCTAAGCTTCGAAATTGAAACTTGTTCAATTAGAACCTTGAAAATTGCGAAATTTCCAATTCCAATTGTTTAAGTGTCGAAATTTGCAATTTCCAAGCTTCGAAATTACGAAATTTCCAATTCCAATTGTTTAAGTATCGAAATTTTCAGTTTCTAAGCTTCGAAATTGAAACTTGTTCAATTAGAACCTTGAAAATTGCGAAATTTCCAATTCCAATTGTTTAAGTGTCGAAATTTGCAATTTCCAAGCTTCGAAATTACGAAATTTCCAATTCCAATTGTTTAAGTATCGAAATTTTCAGTTTCTAAGCTTCGAAATTGAAACTTGTTCAATTAGAACCTTGAAAATTGCGAAATTTTCCAATTCCAATTGTTTAAGTGTCGAAATTTGCAATTTCCAAGCTTCGAAATTACGAAATTTCCAATTCCAATTGTTTAAGTATCGAAATTTTCAGTTTCTAAGCTTCGAAATTGAAACTTGTTCAATTAGAACCTTGAAAATTGCGAAATTTCGAATTCCGATAGTTTGTGTATCTCGATTTTCAATTTCTCAGCATCGAAATTACGAAATTTCCAATTCCAATTGTTTAAGTATCGAAATTTTCAGTTTCTAAGCTTCGAAATTGAAACTTGTTCAATTACAACCTTGAAAATTGCGAAATTTCCAATTCCAATTGTTTAAGTGTCGAAATTTGCAATTTCCAAGCTTCGAAATTACGAAATTTCCAATTCCAATTGTTTAAGTATCGAAATTTTCAGTTTCTAAGCTTCGAAATTGAAACTTGTTCAATTAGAACCTTGAAAATTGCGAAATTTCCAATTCAATTGTTTAAGTGTCGAAATTTGCAATTTCCAAGCTTCGAAATTACGAAATTTCCAATTCCAATTGTTTAAGTATCGAAATTTTCAGTTTCTAAGCTTCGAAATTGAAACTTGTTCAATTAGAACCTTGAAAATTGCGAAATTTCCAATTCCAATTGTTTAAGTGTCGAAATTTGCAATTTCCAAGCTTCGAAATTACGAAATTTCCAATTCCAATTGTTTAAGTATCGAAATTTTCAGTTTCTAAGCTTCGAAATTGAAACTTGTTTCAATTACAACCTTGAAAATTGCGAAATTTCCAATTCCAATTGTTTAAGTGTCGAAATTTGCAATTTCCAAGCTTCGAAATTACGAAATTTCCAATTCCCAATTGTTTAAGTATCGAAATTTTCAGTTTCTAAGCTTCGAAATTGAAACTTGTTCAATTACGAACCTTGAAAATTGCGAAATTTCCAATTCCAATTGTTTAAGTGTCGAAATTTGCAATTTCCAAGCTTCGAAATTACGAAATTTCCAATTCCAATTGTTTAAGTATCGAAATTTTCAGTTTCTAAGCTTCGAAATTGAAACTTGTTCAATTACAACCTTGAAAATTGCGAAATTTCCAATTCCAATTGTTTAAGTGTCGAATTTGCAATTTCCAAGCTTCGAAATTACGAAATTTCCAATTCCAATTGTTTAAGTATCGAAATTTCAGTTTCTAAGCTTCGAATTGAAACTTGTTCAATTAGAACCTTGAAAATTGCGAAATTTCCAATTCCAATTGTTTAAGTGTCGAAATTTGCAATTTCCAAGCTTCGAAATTACGAAATTTCAATTCCAATTGTTTAAGTATCGAAATTTTCAGTTTCTAAGCTTCGAAATTGAAACTGTTCAATTAGAACCTTGAAAATTGCGAAATTCCAATTCCAATTGTTTAAGTGTCGAAATTTGCAATTTCCAAGCTTCGAAATTACGAAATTTCCAATTCCAATTGTTTAAGTATCGAAATTTTCAGTTTCTAAGCTTCGAAATTGAAACTTGTTCCAATACAACCTTGAAAATTGCGAAATTTCCAATTCCAATTGTTTAAGTGTCGAAATTTGCAATTTCCAAGCTTCGAAATTACGAAATTTCCAATTCCAATTGTTTAAGTATCGAAATTTTCAGTTTCTAAGCTTCGAATTGAAACTTGTTCAATTACGAACCTTGAAAATTGCGAAATTTCCAATTCCAATTGTTTAAGTGTCGAAATTTGCAATTTCCAAGCTTCGAAATTACGAAATTTCCAATTCCAATTGTTTAAGTATCGAAATTTTCAGTTTCTAAGCTTCGAAATTGAAACTTGTTCAATTAGCAACCTTGAAAATTGCGAAATTTCCAATTCCAATTGTTTAAGTGTCGAAATTTGCAATTTCCAAGCTTCGAAATTACGAAATTTCCAATTCCAATTGTTTAAGTATCGAAATTTTCAGTTTCTAAGCTTCGAAATTGAAACTTGTTCAATTAGAACCTTGAAAATTGCGAAATTTCCAATTCCAATTGTTTAAGTGTCGAAATTTGCAATTTCCAAGCTTCGAAATTACGAAATTTCCAATTCCAATTGTTTAAGTATCGAAATTTTCAGTTTCTAAGCTTCGAAATTGAAACTTGTTCAATTAGAACCTTGAAAATTGCGAAATTTCCAATTCCAATTGTTTAAGTGTCGAAATTTGCAATTTCCAAGCTTCGAAATTACGAAATTTCCAATTCCAATTGTTTAAGTATCGAAATTTTCAGTTTCTAAGCTTCGAAATTGAAACTTGTTCAATTAGAACCTTGAAAATTGCGAAATTTCCAATTCCAATTGTTTAAGTGTCGAAATTTGCAATTTCCAAGCTTCGAAATTACGAAATTTCCAATTCCAATTGTTTAAGTATCGAAATTTTCAGTTTCTAAGCTTCGAAATTGAAACTTGTTCAATTACAACCTTGAAAATTGCGAAATTTCCAATTCCAATTGTTTAAGTGTCGAAATTTGCAATTTCCAAGCTTCGAAATTACGAAATTTCCAATTCCAATTGTTTAAGTATCGAAATTTTCAGTTTCTAAGCTTCGAAATTGAAACTTGTTCAATTAGAACCTTGAAAATTGCGAAATTTCCAATTCCAATTGTTTAAGTGTCGAAATTTGCAATTTCCAAGCTTCGAAATTACGAAATTTCCAATTCCAATTGTTTAAGTATCGAAATTTTCAGTTTCTAAGCTTCGAAATTGAAACTTGTTCAATTACAACCTTGAAAATTGCGAAATTTCCAATTCCAATTGTTTAAGTGTCGAAATTTGCAATTTCCAAGCTTCGAAATTACGAAATTTCCAATTCCAATTGTTTAAGTATCGAAATTTTCAGTTTCTAAGCTTCGAAATTGAAACTTGTTCAATTAAACCTTGAAAATTGCGAAATTTCCAATTCCAATTGTTTAAGTGTCGAAATTTGCAATTTCCAAGCTTCGAAATTACGAAATTTCCAATTCCAATTGTTTAAGTATCGAAATTTTCAGTTTCTAAGCTTCGAAATTGAAACTTGTTCAATTAGAACCTTGAAAATTGCGAAATTTCCAATTCCAATTGTTTTAAGTGTCGAAATTTGCAATTTCCAAGCTTCGAAATTACGAAACTTCCAACTCCAATTGCTTAACTATCTAAATTTTCAGTACCTAAACTGCGAAAACCAAACTCTACAAACTAGAACCTTGAAAATTGCGAAATTTCCAATTCCAATTGTTTAAGTGTCGAAATTTGCAATTTCCAAGCTTCGAAATTACGAAATTTCCAATTCCAATTGTTTAAGTATCGAAATTTTCAGTTTCTAAGCTTCGAAATTGAAACTTGTTCAATTACGAACCTTGAAAATTGCGAAATTTCCAATTCCAATTGTTTTAAGTGTCGAAATTTGCAATTTCCAAGCTTCTAACTTTCGAAATTTCCAATTCCAATTGTTTAAGTATCGAAATTTTCAGTTTCTAAGCTTCGAAATTGAAACTTGTTCAATTAAACCTTGAAAATTGCGAAATTTCCAATTCCAATTGTTTAAGTGTCGAAATTTGCAATTTCCAAGCTTCGAAATTACGAAATTTCCAATTCCAATTGTTTAAGTATCGAAATTTTCAGTTTCTAAGCTTCGAAATTGAAACTTGTTCAATTAGAACCTTGAAAATTGCGAAATTTCCAATTCCAATTGTTTAAGTGTCGAAATTTGCAATTTCCAAGCTTCGAAATTACGAAATTTCCAATTCCAATTGTTTTAAGTATCGAAATTTTCAGTTTCTAAGCTTCGAAATTGAAACTTGTTCAATTACAACCTTGAAAATGCGAAATTTCCAATTCCAATTGTTTAAGTGCCGAAATTTGCAATTTCCAAGCTTCGAAATTACGAAATTTCCCAATTCCAATTGTTTAAGTATCGAAATTTTCAGTTTCTAAGCTTCGAAATTGAAACTTGTTCAATTAGAACCTTGAAAATTGCGAAATTTCCAATTCCAATTGTTTAAGTGTCGAAATTTGCAATTTCCAAGCTTCGAAATTACGAAATTTCCAATTCCAATTGTTTAAGTATCGAAATTTTCAGTTTCTAAGCTTCGAAATTGAAACTTGTTCAATTAGAACCTTGAAAATTGCGAAATTTCCAATTCCAATTGTTTAAGTGTCGAAATTTGCAATTTCCAAGCTTCGAAATTACGAAATTTCCAATTCCAATTGTTTAAGTATCGAAATTTTCAGTTTCTAAGCTTCGAAATTGAAACTTGTTCAATTAGAACCTTGAAAATTGCGAAATTTCCAATTCCAATTGTTTAAGTGTCGAAATTTGCAATTTCCAAGCTTCGAAATTACGAAATTTCCAATTCCAATTGTTTAAGTATCGAAATTTTCAGTTTCTAAGCTTCGAAATTGAAACTTGTTCAATTACAACCTTGAAAATTGCGAAATTTCCAATTCCAATTGTTTAAGTGTCGAAATTTGCAATTTCCAAGCTTCGAAATTACGAAATTTCCAATTCCAATTGTTTAAGTATCGAAATTTTCAGTTTCTAAGCTTCGAAATTGAAACTTGTTCAATTACAACCTTGAAAATTGCGAAATTTCCAATTCCAATTGTTTAAGTGTCGAAATTTGCAATTTCCAAGCTTCGAAATTACGAAATTTCCAATTCCAATTGTTTAAGTATCGAAATTTTCAGTTTCTAAGCTTCGAAATTGAAACTTGTTCAATTACAACCTTGAAAATTGCGAAATTTCCAATTCCAATTGTTTAAGTGTCGAAATTTGCAATTTCCAAGCTTCGAAATTACGAAATTTCCAATTCCAATTGTTTAAGTATCGAAATTTTCAGTTTCTAAGCTTCGAAATTGAAACTTGTTCAATTAGAACCTTGAAAATTGCGAAATTTCCAATTCCAATTGTTTAAGTGTCGAAATTTGCAATTTCCAAGCTTCGAAATTACGAAATTTCCAATTCCAATTGTTTAAGTATCGAAATTTTCAGTTTCTAAGCTTCGAAATTGAAACTTGTTCAATTAGAACCTTGAAAATTGCGAAATTTCCAATTCCAATTGTTTAAGTGTCGAAATTTGCAATTTCCAAGCTTCGAAATTACGAAATTTCCAATTCCAATTGTTTAAGTATCGAAATTTTCAGTTTCTAAGCTTCGAAATTGAAACTTGTTCAATTAGAACCTTGAAAATTGCGAAATTTCCAATTCCAATTGTTTAAGTGTCGAAATTTGCAATTTCCAAGCTTCGAAATTACGAAATTTCCAATTCCAATTGTTTAAGTATCGAAATTTTCAGTTTCTAAGCTTCGAAATTGAAACTTGTTCAATTAGAACCTTGAAAATTGCGAAATTTCCAATTCCAATTGTTTAAGTGTCGAAATTTGCAATTTCCAAGCTTCGAAATTACGAAATTTCCAATTCCAATTGTTTAAGTATCGAAATTTTCAGTTTCTAAGCTTCGAAATTGAAACTTGTTCAATTAGAACCTTGAAAATTGCGAAATTTCCAATTCCAATTGTTTAAGTGTCGAAATTTGCAATTTCCAAGCTTCGAAATTACGAAATTTCCAATTCCAATTGTTTAAGTATCGAAATTTTCAGTTTCTAAGCTTCGAAATTGAAACTTGTTCAATTAGAACCTTGAAAATTGCGAAATTTCCAATTCCAATTGTTTAAGTGTCGAAATTTGCAATTTCCAAGCTTCGAAATTACGAAATTTCCAATTCCAATTGTTTAAGTATCGAAATTTTCAGTTTCTAAGCTTCGAAATTGAAACTTGTTCAATTAGAACCTTGAAAATTGCGAAATTTCCAATTCCAATTGTTTAAGTGTCGAAATTTGCAATTTCCAAGCTTCGAAATTACGAAATTTCCAATTCCAATTGTTTAAGTATCGAAATTTTCAGTTTCTAAGCTTCGAAATTGAAACTTGTTCAATTACAACCTTGAAAATTGCGAAATTTCCAATTCCAATTGTTTAAGTGTCGAAATTTGCAATTTCCAAGCTTCGAAATTACGAAATTTCCAATTCCAATTGTTTAAGTATCGAAATTTTCAGTTTCTAAGCTTCGAAATTGAAACTTGTTCAATTACAACCTTGAAAATTGCGAAATTTCCAATTCCAATTGTTTAAGTGTCGAAATTTGCAATTTCCAAGCTTCGAAATTACGAAATTTCCAATTCCAATTGTTTAAGTATCGAAATTTTCAGTTTCTAAGCTTCGAAATTGAAACTTGTTCAATTAGAACCTTGAAAATTGCGAAATTTCCAATTCCAATTGTTTAAGTGTCGAAATTTGCAATTTCCAAGCTTCGAAATTACGAAATTTCCAATTCCAATTGTTTAAGTATCGAAATTTTCAGTTTCTAAGCTTCGAAATTGAAACTTGTTCAATTACAACCTTGAAAATTGCGAAATTTCCAATTCCAATTGTTTAAGTGTCGAAATTTGCAATTTCCAAGCTTCGAAATTACGAAATTTCCAATTCCAATTGTTTAAGTATCGAAATTTTCAGTTTCTAAGCTTCGAAATTGAAACTTGTTCAATTACAACCTTGAAAATTGCGAAATTTCCAATTCCAATTGTTTAAGTGTCGAAATTTGCAATTTCCAAGCTTCGAAATTACGAAATTTCCAATTCCAATTGTTTAAGTATCGAAATTTTCAGTTTCTAAGCTTCGAAATTGAAACTTGTTCAATTAGAACCTTGAAAATTGCGAAATTTCCAATTCCAATTGTTTAAGTGTCGAAATTTGCAATTTCCAAGCTTCGAAATTACGAAATTTCCAATTCCAATTGTTTAAGTATCGAAATTTTCAGTTTCTAAGCTTCGAAATTGAAACTTGTTCAATTAGCAACCTTGAAAATTGCGAAATTTCCAATTCCAATTGTTTAAGTGTCGAAATTTGCAATTTCCAAGCTTCGAAATTACGAAATTTCCAATTCCAATTGTTTAAGTATCGAAATTTTCAGTTTCTAAGCTTCGAAATTGAAACTTGTTCAATTAGAACCTTGAAAATTGCGAAATTTCCAATTCCAATTGTTTAAGTGTCGAAATTTGCAATTTCCAAGCTTCGAAATTACGAAATTTCCAATTCCAATTGTTTAAGTATCGAAATTTTCAGTTTCTAAGCTTCGAAATTGAAACTTGTTCAATTACAACCTTGAAAATTGCGAAATTTCCAATTCCAATTGTTTAAGTGTCGAAATTTGCAATTTCCAAGCTTCGAAATTACGAAATTTCCAATTCCAATTGTTTAAGTATCGAAATTTTCAGTTTCTAAGCTTCGAAATTGAAACTTGTTCAATTACAACCTTGAAAATTGCGAAATTTCCAATTCCAATTGTTTAAGTGTCGAAATTTGCAATTTCCAAGCTTCGAAATTACGAAATTTCCAATTCCAATTGTTTAAGTATCGAAATTTTCAGTTTCTAAGCTTCGAAATTGAAACTTGTTCAATTACAACCTTGAAAATTGCGAAATTTCCAATTCCAATTGTTTAAGTGTCGAAATTTGCAATTTCCAAGCTTCGAAATTACGAAATTTCCAATTCCAATTGTTTAAGTATCGAAATTTTCAGTTTCTAAGCTTCGAAATTGAAACTTGTTCAATTACGAACCTTGAAAATTGCGAAATTTCCAATTCCAATTGTTTAAGTGTCGAAATTTGCAATTTCCAAGCTTCGAAATTACGAAATTTCCAATTCCAATTGTTTAAGTATCGAAATTTTCAGTTTCTAAGCTTCGAAATTGAAACTTGTTCAATTACAACCTTGAAAATTGCGAAATTTCCAATTCCAATTGTTTAAGTGTCGAAATTTGCAATTTCCAAGCTTCGAAATTACGAAATTTCCAATTCCAATTGTTTAAGTATCGAAATTTTCAGTTTCTAAGCTTCGAAATTGAAACTTGTTCAATTAGAACCTTGAAAATTGCGAAATTTCCAATTCCAATTGTTTAAGTGTCGAAATTTGCAATTTCCAAGCTTCGAAATTACGAAATTTCCAATTCCAATTGTTTAAGTATCGAAATTTTCAGTTTCTAAGCTTCGAAATTGAAACTTGTTCAATTACAACCTTGAAAATTGCGAAATTTCCAATTCCAATTGTTTAAGTGTCGAAATTTGCAATTTCCAAGCTTCGAAATTACGAAATTTCCAATTCCAATTGTTTAAGTATCGAAATTTTCAGTTTCTAAGCTTCGAAATTGAAACTTGTTCAATTAGAACCTTGAAAATTGCGAAATTTCCAATTCCAATTGTTTAAGTGTCGAAATTTGCAATTTCCAAGCTTCGAAATTACGAAATTTCCAATTCCAATTGTTTAAGTATCGAAATTTTCAGTTTCTAAGCTTCGAAATTGAAACTTGTTCAATTACAACCTTGAAAATTGCGAAATTTCCAATTCCAATTGTTTAAGTGTCGAAATTTGCAATTTCCAAGCTTCGAAATTACGAAATTTCCAATTCCAATTGTTTAAGTATCGAAATTTTCAGTTTCTAAGCTTCGAAATTGAAACTTGTTCAATTACAACCTTGAAAATTGCGAAATTTCCAATTCCAATTGTTTAAGTGTCGAAATTTGCAATTTCCAAGCTTCGAAGTTACGAAATTTCCAATTCCAATTGTTTAAGTATCGAAATTTTCAGTTTCTAAGCTTCGAAATTGAAACTTGTTCAATTACAACCTTGAAAATTGCAAAATTTCCAATTCCAATTGTTTAAGTGTCGAAATTTGCAATTTCCAAGCTTCGAAATTACGAAATTTCCAATTCCAATTGTTTAAGTATCGAAATTTTCAGTTTCTAAGCTTCGAAATTGAAACTTGTTCAATTACAACCTTGAAAATTGCGAAATTTCCAATTCCAATTGTTTAAGTGTCGAAATTTGCAATTTCCAAGCTTCGAAATTACGAAATTTCCAATTCCAATTGTTTAAGTATCGAAATTTTCAGTTTCTAAGCTTCGAAATTGAAACTTGTTCAATTACAACCTTGAAAATTGCGAAATTTCCAATTCCAATTGTTTAAGTGTCGAAATTTGCAATTTCCAAGCTTCGAAGTTACGAAATTTCCAATTCCAATTGTTTAAGTATCGAAATTTTCAGTTTCTAAGCTTCGAAATTGAAACTTGTTCAATTACAACCTTGAAAATTGCAAAATTTCCAATTCCAATTGTTTAAGTGTCGAAATTTGCAATTTCCAAGCTTCGAAATTACGAAATTTCCAATTCCAATTGTTTAAGTATCGAAATTTTCAGTTTCTAAGCTTCGAAATTGAAACTTGTTCAATTACAACCTTGAAAATTGCGAAATTTCCAATTCCAATTGTTTAAGTGTCGAAATTTGCAATTTCCAAGCTTCGAAATTACGAAATTTCCAATTCCAATTGTTTAAGTATCGAAATTTTCAGTTTCTAAGCTTCGAAATTGAAACTTGTTCAATTACAACCTTGAAAATTGCGAAATTTCCAATTCCAATTGTTTAAGTGTCGAAATTTGCAATTTCCAAGCTTCGAAGTTACGAAATTTCCAATTCCAATTGTTTAAGTATCGAAATTTTCAGTTTCTAAGCTTCGAAATTGAAACTTGTTCAATTACAACCTTGAAAATTGCAAAATTTCCAATTCCAATTGTTTAAGTGTCGAAATTTGCAATTTCCAAGCTTCGAAATTACGAAATTTCCAATTCCAATTGTTTAAGTATCGAAATTTTCAGTTTCTAAGCTTCGAAATTGAAACTTGTTCAATTACAACCTTGAAAATTGCGAAATTTCCAATTCCAATTGTTTAAGTGTCGAAATTTGCAATTTCCAAGCTTCGAAATTACGAAATTTCCAATTCCAATTGTTTAAGTGTCGAAATTTTCAGTTTCTAAGCTTCGAAATTGAAACTTGATCAATTACAACCTTGAAAATTGCAAAATTTCCAATTCCAATTGTTTAAGTGTCGAAATTTGCAATTTCCAAGCTTCGAAGTTACGAAATTTCCAATTCCAATTGTTTAAGTATCGAAATTTTCAGTTTCTAAGCTTCGAAATTGAAACTTGATCAATTACAACCTTGAAAATTGCAAAATTTCCAATTCCAATTGTTTAAGTGTCGAAATTTGCAATTTCCAAGCTTCGAAATTACGAAATTTCCAATTCCAATTGTTTAAGTATCGAAATTTTCAGTTTCTAAGCTTCGAAATTGAAACTTGTTCAATTACAACCTTGAAAATTGCAAAATTTCCAATTCCAATTGTTTAAGTATCGAAATTTTCAGTTTCTAAGCTTCGAAATTGAAACTTGTTCAATTACAACCTTGAAAATTGCGAAATTTCCAATTCCAATTGTTTAAGTGTCGAAATTTTCAGTTTCTAAGCTTCGAAATTGAAACTTGTTCAGTTACAACCTTGAAAATTGCAAAATTTCCAATTCCAATTGTTTAAGTGTCGAAATTTGCAATTTCCAAGCTTCGAAATTGAAACTTGTTCAATTACAACCTTGAAAATTGCAAAATTTCCAATTCCAATTGTTTAAGTGTCGAAATTTGCAATTTCCAAGCTTCGAAGTTACGAAATTTCCAATTCCAATTGTTTAAGTATCGAAATTTTCGATTTCTAAGCTTCGAAATTGAAACTTGATCAATTACAACCTTGAAGATTGCAAAATTTCCAATTCCAATTGTTTAAGTGTCGAAATTTTCAGTTTCTAAGCTTCGAAATTGAAACTTGTTCAATTAGAACCTTGAAAATTGCAAAATTTCCAATTCCAATTGTTTAAGTGTCGAAATTTTCGATTTCCAAGCTTCGAAATTACGAAATTTCCAATTCCAATTGAGAAGCTTGAAAATCATGAAAATCGTGAAAATCGTGAAAATCTTGAAAATATTGAAAATAGTAAAAATGTTAAGAATCTTAAGAATCTTGAAAAATCTTGAAAAATCGTGAAAATCTTGCAAATCATGAAAATCCTGAAAATTTTCAAAATCTTCAAAATCTTGAAAAATCGTGAAAATGTTGAAAATCTTGAAAATCCTAAAAATCGTGAAATGCTTGAAAAATCTTGAAAAATCGTGAAAATCTTGCAAATCTTCAAAATCTTCAAAATCTTGAAAATCATGAAAATCTTCAAAATCGTGAAAATCTTCAAAATCTTCAAAATTCGATAAAATCCTGAAAATCTTCAAAATCTTGAAAAATCTAAAAATCGTGAAAATCTTGAAAATCTTGAAAAATCTTGAAAAATCTTCAAAATCTTCAAAATCTTCAAAAATCGTGAAAATCTTGCAAATCTTCAAAATCTTCAAAATCCTGAAAATCTTGAGAGTCTTGAAAAATATTGGAAATACTGAAAATCCTAAGAATCTTAAGAATCTTGAAAAATCTTGAAAATCTTCAAAATCCTGAAAATCGAGAAAATCGTAGAAATCCCAAAAAATACGAAACCTGATAAAACATTTGCCTGGACGGCGGAACGGTGCCCTCCCTGTAAATGTAAACGTTCTCGTTCATCTCTTGATCCCTGCGCGACGCCAGGTCGCGGCTCGAGCCGGGATTTCGCATGATCGTTTGCTTCGCCGTGGGCGTGGACTTGTACGGCAGCGTGAACTCGGAGTAACTTCGTTTGCACTTCACCGTCGATCCCAAACCGTCTGCAAGTGGAACAAAATGAAAGAGATATTTAATTCGGAAGAAAGAAAGGAAAGAAAGAAACAAAAGATAAAATAGGAAAGAAGAGAAAAGAAAGAAGAGAAAAGAAAGGAAAGAAAAACAGAAAGGTAAGAAAGAAAAGAAAGAACACAAAGAATGGAAAGAAAGGAAAGAAAGAAAAGAAATGAAAGAAAGAAAGAAACGAAATGAAAGAAAGAACACGAAGAATGGAAAGAAAGGAAAAGAGAAAGAAATGAAAGAAAGAAAGAAAGTAAAGAAAGAAACGAAATGAAAGAAAGGAAAGAAAGAAAGGAAAGAAAGAAAAGAAAGAAAAGAAAGAAAAGAAAGAAAAGAAAGAAAAGAAAGAAAAGAAAGAAAGAACACAAAGAATGGAAAGAAAGGAAAAGAGAAAGAAAGGAAAGAAAGAAAAGAAAGAACACGAAGAATGGAAAGAAAGGAAAAGAGAATGAAATGAAAGAAAGAAAGAAAGTAAAGAAAGAAACGAAATGAAAGAAAGGAAAGAAAGAAAGGAAAGAAAGAAAAGAAAGAAAAGAAAGAAAGAACACAAAGAATGGAAAGAAAGGAAAAGAGAAAGAAAGAAAAGAAAGAATGGAAAGAAAAGAAAGGAAAGAAAGAAGAGCAAGAAAGAGAGAGATAATAAAGAATGAAAGAATCGATGGAAAGAGCGAAAAGAAATGAAAGAAAGAAAGAAAGGAAAGAAGAGAAAAGAAAGGAAAGAAAAACAGAAAGGTAAGAAAGAAAGAATACAAAGAATGGAAAGAAAGGAAAACAGAAAGGAAAGAAAGAAAAGAAAGAATACAAAGAATGGAAAGAAAGGAAAAGAGAAAGAAATGAAAGAAAGTAAAGAAAGAAACGAAATGAAAGAAAGGAAAGAAAGAAAGGAAAGAAAGAAAGAAACGAAATGAAAGAAAGACAGAAAGGAAAGAAAGAAAAGAAAGAACACGAAGAATGGAAAGAAAGGAAAAGAGAAAGAAATGAAAGAAAGAAAGAAAGTAAAGAAAGAAACGAAATGAAAGAAAGGAAAGAAAGAAAGGAAAGAAAGAAAAGAAAGAAAAGAAAGAAAAGAAAGAAAAGAAAGAAAAGAAAGAAAGAACACAAAGAATGGAAAGAAAGGAAAAGAGAAAGAAAGGAAAGAAAGAAAAGAAAGAACACGAAGAATGGAAAGAAAGGAAAAGAGAATGAAATGAAAGAAAGAAAGAAAGTAAAGAAAGAAACGAAATGAAAGAAAGGAAAGAAAGAAAGGAAAGAAAGAAAAGAAAGAAAAGAAAGAAAGAACACAAAGAATGGAAAGAAAGGAAAAGAGAAAGAAAAGAAAGAACACGAAGAATGGAAAGAAAGGAAAAGAGAAAGAAATGAAAGAAAGAAAGAAAGTAAAGAAAGTAAAGAAAGAAACGAAATGAAAGAAAGGAAAGAAAGAAAGGAAAGAAAGAAAAGAAAGAAAAGAAAGAAAAGAAAGAAAAGAAAGAAAAGAAAGAAAAGAAAGAAAAGAAAGAAAAGAAAGAAAAGAAAGAAAGAACACAAAGAATGGAAAGAAAGGAAAAGAGAAAGAAAGGAAAGAAAGAAAAGAAAGAACACGAAGAATGGAAAGAAAGGAAAAGAGAAAGAAATGAAAGAAAGAAAGAAACGAAATGAAAGAAAGGAAAGAAAGAAAGGAAAGAAAGAAAAGAAAGAAAGAACACAAAGAATGGAAAGAAAGGAAAAGAGAAAGAAATGAAAGAAAGAAAAGAAAGAAGAGCAAGAAAGAGAAAGATAATAAAGAATGAAAGAATCAATGGGAAGAGCGAAAAGAAAGGAAAGAAAGAAAATAAAGAAAAGAAAAGAAATGAAAGAAATGAAAGAAAGAAAAGAAAGACAGAAAGGAAAGAAAGAAGAGCAGGAAAGAGAAAGATAATAAAGAATGAAAGAATCAATGGGAAGAGCGAAAAGAAAGGAAAGAAAGAAAATAAGGAAAAGAAAGGAGCAATGGAAAGAAAAGAAAGAATGGAAAGAAGAGAACAAAAGAAAGAAATCTCCTAAAATCTCCTAGAAACCGCGCGAACGCACCAAACTTCCAAGAAACTCCCTTAAAATGCCCCACAAATACCCTAGAATCAACCAAACCCTGTTAAAACCTTTAAAAACTCCCTAGAATCGTCAAAAACTCCCTAGAATTAACCAAATACCACAAAAACTCAGTATAATTCCCCAAAAATTCCCTAGAATCAACCAATTACGCGTAAAAAACCCCAAAACTCTCTAGAATCCCCTAAAATACCGCAAAACCTCACTGGAATTATTAAAAAATGTCCTAGCGACGACCAAACCCTGCTAAAATTCCCTAGAATCATCCATAAATTCCCTAGAATTAATCACACCCCTAGAATTCCCTATAATTCCTCTCAAATCTCCTACAATCGACCAAACTCTGCCAAAAGTCCCTAGAATCATCCATAAATTCCCTAGAATTAACCAAACCCCTAGAATTCCCTAGAATTCCTCTCAAATCTCCTACAATCGACCAAACTCTGCCAAAAGTCCCTAGAATTATCCATAAATTCCCTAGAATCAACCAAACCCTGTTAAAATCCCCACAAACTGCCCAGAATAGCCAAAAATTCCCTAGAATCAACCAAATGCACAGAAAGTCCTAGAACTCTTTATAATTCCCCACAAATCCCCTAGGATCAATCAAACCCTGTAAAAATTCCTTAGAATTGTCCATAAATTCCCTAGAATCCTCAAAACTCCCTAGAGAATCCCTAGAATCCTCCAAAAATCCCCAGAGCCCCAAAAGCTTGCTAGAATCCCATAGAATTATTCATAAATTCCCTAGAATCAACCGAACCTTGTTTAAATCCTCCAAAATCCCCAAGAATTCCCCATAAATTCGCTAGAATCAACCAAATTCCCCAGAAACTCCCTAAAATACCCCGTAAATCCCCTAGAATCATCCAAATTCCCTAGAATCCCCCAAAACTAGCTAAAAAATCCTTAGAATCCCCTAAAATTCGCCAAATCCTCTAGAAATCTATGAAATACTCACGCATAGCCTTGAGTCTATAATCCAACGTCTGAAACTCACTAGAAAATCCATAGAATCCCCCAAAACTCCCTAGAAAATCCCCAGAACCCCAAAAACTGCTCAAATTCCATAGAATTATGCATAAATTCCCTAGAATCAACCAAACCCTAACGAAATTCCCCAGAAACTCCCTAGAATCGCCAAAAGTCCCTAGAATCAACCAAATCCGTTAAAGATTCCATAGAAACTCCCTGGAATTTCCTAAAACCTCCCAGATCCAATAGAAAGTCCCTAGAAATCATCGAATCCCCCAAATACACACTAGATTTCCCCATAAATTCCCTAGAATCAAACAAATTCTCTGGAAACTCCCTAGAATCCAGAGAATTCCCTAGAAACTCCCTAGAATGGGCCAAAGTCTCTGGAAACTCCCTAGAATCCCCAAAAACCCCTGGAAACTCCCTAGAATTAACCAAATTCTCTGGAAACTCCGTAAAATCGCCCAGAATTCCCTAGAATCACCAAAAATCACTAGAAACGCGCTAGAATCTGCCATATTCCATGGAAACGCCCTAGAATTCCCTAGAATCCCCCAAAATTCTCTAGAATCCCCAAATACCGCCAAACTCATTAGAATTCCCAATAAATTCCCTAGAATCGACCGAAGTACCCAGAAATTCACTAGAATTGCCAGAAATTCCATAAACTCGCCAGAGATTCCCTAGAATCGTCCAAATGCCTTAGAAATTCCCTAGAATTCATTAATAGTCCTCATAACTTTTGCGAACCTTCTAGAAACATCCAAATCCCCTAGAATCCCCCCAAACTCCCTAGAATCCCCCAAAATTACCTAGAATCTCCCGAAATTCACTAGAAACTCCCTAGAATTAACCAAGTTCTCTGAAAACTCTCTAGAATCCCCCAAAATTCCCTAGAAACTCCCTAGATTCAACCAAATTCTATGGAAACTTCCTAAAATTCCCAAGAATCGCCCAAAACTCCCTAGAATCAACCAAATTCTATGGAAACTCCCTAAAATTCCCTAGGATGCCCCAAAATTCCCTTAGAAACAACCAAACTCTATGGAAACTCTTTAAAATTCCCTAGAATCCCCCAAAATTCCTTAGAATCCCCCAAATACACACTAGAATTCCCCACAAATTACCTAGAATCAACCAAATTCGCTAGAAAGTCCCTAGAATCAACCAAATTTTCTGGAAATTCCCTAGAATCTCAAAAAATTATCTAGAACTCCCCAAAACTCCCTGGAATCCTCCAAATACACACTAGAATCCCCCATAAATTCCCTACAATTAACAAAATTCCCTAGAAAGTCCCTACAATCAACCAAATTCTCCGGAAACTCCCTAAAATCCCCCCGATTTCCCTAGAAACTCCCTAGAATCGACTAAAGTCTCTGGAAACTCCCTAGAATCCCTTAAGATTCTCAAGAATCCCCCAAAATTCCCTAGAATCCCCTCAAAAGCACCTGGAAACTCCCTAGAATTAACCAAATTCTCTGGAAACTCTCTAGAATCCCTTAAGATTCTCTAGAATCCCCCTAAATTCCCTAGAATCCCCCAAACTCACCTGGAAACTCCCTAGAATTAACCAAATTCTCTGGAAACTCCCTAAAACCCCCCAGAAATCCATAGAAACTCCCTAGAATCAACCGACGTCTATGGAAACTCCCTAGAATTCCCTAGAATCCCCCAAATACCGCAAAACTCACTAGAATCAACTAAATTCTATAGACACTACATAGAATCCCCCAAAATGCCCTAGAATCCACCGAAATTCCCTAGAATTCCCCATACATTCCCTAGACTCAACCAAATTCCCTAGAAACTCCCTAGAATCCCCCAAAAAGCCCTAGAATCCCGCGAAACCCCTAGAATTAACCAAATTCTCTGAAAACTCCCTAAAACCTCCCAAATTTCGCTAGAAACTCCCTAGAATCGGCCAAATTCTATGGAAACTCCCTAAAATTCCCTAGAATTACCATACTCTATGGAAACTCTATAAAATTCCTTAGAAATCCTCAAAATCCCCTAGAACCGCCAAATACACCATGGAATTAGTCATAAATTCCCTAGAATCAACCAAATTCACGAGAAACTCCCTAGAATTATCCAAATTCACTAGAAACTCCCTAGAATTGACCAAATTCTATGGAAACTCCTCAAAATTCCCTAGAATCTCCCAAAACACACTAGAATTCCCCACAATTCCCTAGAATCCCCAAAATTCCCTAGAAATTCGCTAGAATTAACCAAATCCTCTGGAAACACCATAAAATTACCCACATTTCCCTAGAAGCCCTAAAAATTCCCTAGAACACACCAAAATTCCCTAGAAACACCCTAGAATCATCCAGATCATATGGAAACTCTCTAAAATTCCCTAGAATCGCTCAAAATTCCCTAGAATCAACCAAACTCTGTGGAAACTCCCTAAAATTCCCTAAAATTCCCCAAAATTCCCTAGAATTCCCCAGATTTTGCTAGAATTTCCCCAAATTCACTAGAAACTCCCTAGGATCAACCAAATTCCCTAGAAAATCCCTGGAAACGCCTAAAACCTCACCAAATACTTACGCATGGCCTTGAGCCTATAATCCAACGTCTGATACTTCCTAGCAGCCACGTCTTTCCTCAGATCGTACCCCAAATTCACCCACATGATCTTCCACGGCCCCGTAACGCAATAATACGCCACCGCCGGCAACAAAACCTTCAACCTCTCCGTGCTGAACCTCGTCTTAGTGATAAATCTAATCCAAGCATTACCCATACTTCTTAAATCTCTCTAGAATCGACCAACTCCTCCAGAAATTCCCTAGAATTCTCTAGTAATCCTCAAAACTCGTGCAAACCTTCGAGAAAACTCCAAATCCCCTAGAATCCCCCCAAAATTCACTAGAATCCCCCCAAATCCCCTAGAATTAACCAAATTCTATGAAAACTCCCTAAAACCTCCCAAATTTCCCTAGAAACTCCCTAGAATCGGCCAAATTCTATGGAAACTCCCTAAAATTCCCTAGAATTACCATACTCTATGGAAACTCTATAAAATTCCCTAGAAATCCTCAAAATCCCCTAGAACCGCCAAATACACCATGGAATTAGTCATAAATTCCCTAGAATCAACCAAATTCACGAGAAACTCCCTAGAATTATCCAAATTCACTAGAAACTCCCTAGAATTGACCAAATTCTATGGAAACTCCTCAAAATTCCCTAGAATCTCCCAAAACACACTAGAATTCCCCACAATTCCCTAGAATCCCCAAAATTCCCTAGAAATTCGCTAGAATTAACCAAATCCTCTGGAAACACCATAAAATTACCCACATTTCCCTAGAAGCCCTAAAAATTCCCTAGAACACACCAAAATTCCCTAGAAACACCCTAGAATCATCCAGATCATATGGAAACTCTCTAAAATTCCCTAGAATCGCTCAAAATTCCCTAGAATCAACCAAACTCTGTGGAAACTCCCTAAAATTCCCTAAAATTCCCCAAAATTCCCTAGAATTCCCCAGATTTTGCTAGAATTTCCCCAAATTCACTAGAAACTCCCTAGGATCAACCAAATTCCCTAGAAAATCCCTGGAAACGCCTAAAACCTCACCAAATACTTACGCATGGCCTTGAGCCTATAATCCAACGTCTGATACTTCCTAGCAGCCACGTCTTTCCTCGGATCGTACCCCAACTTCACCCACATGATCTTCCACGGCCCCGTAACGCAATAATAAGCCACCGCCGTCAACAAAACCTTCAACCTCTCCGTGCTGAACCTCGTCTTAATGTAAAATCTAACCCAAGCTTTACCCATACATCTGCAATGTCCCTAGAATCGTCCAAATGCCTTAGAAATTCCCTAGAATTCTCTAATAGTCCTCATAACTCTTGCGAACTTGATAGAAACCTCCGAATCCCCTAGAATCCCCCAAAATTAACTAGAATCCCCCAAAATTACCTAGAATCTCCCGAAATTCACTAGGAACTCCCTAGAAATAACCAAATTCTCTGGAAACTCCCTAGAATCCCCAAAAATTCCCTAGAATCGACCAAATTCTATGGAAATTACCTAAAATTCCCCAGAATATCCCAAGATTCCCTAGAATCAACGAAACTCTATGGTAACTCTTAACAATTCCCTAGAACATCCCAAAAATTCCCTAGAATCAACCAAATTCACTAGAAAATCCCTAGAATTGACCAAATTCTCTGGAAACTCCCTAAAAGTCCCCAAATTTCCCTAGAAACTCCCTAGAATCGACCAAATTCTATGGAAACTCCCTAAAATTCCCTAGAATTCCCCCAAATTCCCTAGAACCCCCCAAATATACATTGGAATTCCCCATAAATTCCCTAGAATCAACCAAATCCACTAGAAACTCCCTAGAATTAACCAAATGCTCTGGAAACTCCCTAGAATTCCCCAAATTCCCTCGAACTCCCCGAATAGGCACTAGAATTCCCAGTAAATTCCCTAGAAACTATCTAGAATGTTCCAAATTCTCTGGAGACTCCCTAAATCCTCAAAAATTCCCTAGAACCCCCGAAAATCCCCTAGAATTCCCCAAATACATACTACAATTCCCCATAAATTCCCTAGAATCAACCAAAGGCCACAACATTCCCCAGAAACTCGCTACAAATACCCACAAAATACCTAGAATCCCCAGAAATTCCCTAGTACCCGCCGGGAATTCCCTAGAACCCCCAAAACTCCCTAGAATCCACAAAAACTCCGTAGAAAATCCCTAGAATCCCCCACAATTCCCCAAATCCCCTAGAAATCGATTAAATACTCACGCATAGCTTTGAGCCTATAATCCAACGTCTGATACTTCCTAGCAGCCACGTCTTTCCTCGGATCGTACCCCAACTTCACCCACATAATCTTCCACGGCCCCGTAACGCAATAATAAGCCACCGCCGGCAACAAAACCTTCAACCTCTCCGTGCTGAACCTCGTTTTAAACATGATCGCGTTCTTAGACCAGATCGGACGCTCCTCAAAGACCTGCCGGATCGTTTGGAAATGCGCCCTGAGGATGAATTTCACCTTCATCGCGGTTTCGATTCCGATCGGCGGCTTCTTCGGAACCTCCGGCGTGTTGAAGTAGATGAAATTCGAGAATCCCGATTTCCGTTTCCGACTCTTCCCGATCACGTCGCCGGGAACGCCCGAGGAGGACTCGGTTTTTGGCGCGAACTTTTGAATCGTGTCCATTCGCGAGAACGCCGCTGGTGGAAGGAAGTAAGGAACGCGATTTCGCAGCCAGGAATTCGGGGGAATGTTTCGGGGGTAGATTTGACGGTAGATTAGGGAGAGATTTGGGGAGGAGGAGGAGGAGGAGGGGAAGGAGGTGGAGGAGGGAGACGATTTGGCTAGCGGCAGATATTGGAAGTCGCAAAGATCTGAAAAAGAGAAAACGAAAGAGATATGAGATGGAGTAGAATGGAATGAGATGGAATGAAATGGAATGAAATGGAATTAAATTGAATGAAATGGACTGAAATAGAATGAAATGGAATGGAATGAAATGGAATGAAATGGAATGAAATGGAATGAAATGGAATGAAATGGACTGAGATTGAATGAAATGGAATGAAATGGAATGGAAAATATTGGTATGGAATGGAATGAAATGGATCTGAAAGAAGTGGAATGTAAAATATTGGAATGAAATGGAAATGAAAGGAGTGGAATGAAAAATATTGGAATGTAATGAAATGAAAAATATTGGAATGAAATGAAATGGAACGAAATGGGATGAAATGGAGTGGAATGAAAAACATTGGAATGAAATTAAATGGAGTGGAATGAAATAAGGTGGAATGGAGTGGAATAGAATGGAAAATATTGGAATGAAATGAAATGGAACGAAATGGGATGAAATGGGATGAGATGGAGTGGAATGAAAAATATTGGAATGAAATGAAATGGAACGAAATGGAACGAAATGGGATGAAATGGGATGAAATGGGATGAAATGGAATGAGATGGAGTGGAATGAAAAACATTGGAATGAAATGAAATGGAGTGGAATGAAAAATATTGGAATGAAGTAAGATGGAATGGAGTGGAATGGAATGAAAAATATTGGAATGAAATGGAATGGAATGAAATGCAATGGAATAAAATAAAAAATATTGGAATGGAATGGAATGAAATGAAAAATATTGGAATGGGATGGAATGAAATGAAAAATATTGGAATGGAATGAAATGAAATGAAAAATTTTGGAATGAAATGAAATGGAACGAAATGGGATGAAATGGAATGAGATGGAGTGGAATGAAAAGCATTGGAATGAAATGAAATGGAGTGGAATGAAAAATATTGGAATGAAATGAGATGGAATGGAGTGGAATGGAATGAAAAATATTGGAATGAAATGGAATGGAATGGAATGGAAAATATTGGAATGAAATGAAATGGAATGAAATGAAATGGAATGGAATGGAATGGAATGGAATGGAATGGAATGGAATGAAATGGAATGGAATGAAAAATATTGAAATGGAATGGAATGAAAAATATTGGAATGGAATGGAATGAAAAATATTGGAATAGAATGAAAGGAAAAATATTGGAATGAAATGAAAAATATTGGAATGAAATTAAATGGAATGCAATGAAATGCAATGGAATGAAATGAAATGAAAAATATTGGAATGAAATGGAATGAAGTGGAATGAAATAGAATCGAATGAAATGAAAGGAAAAATATTGCAATGAAATAAAATGAAATGGAATGAAATGAAGTGAAATGGAATAGAATGAAACGAGATGGAATGAAATGAAAAGAAATTGAATGAAGTGGAATGAAATGGAATTAAATGAAGCGGAATGATGAATATTGGAATGAAATGTAATGGAATGAGACAAAATGGAAAAATATTGTAATGAAATGAAATGGAACGAAATGGAATGGAATGAAAAATAATGGAATGAAATGGAAAATAATGGAATGAAATGGAATGAAATGGAATGAAGTGGAACGAAATGGAACGAAATGGAACGAAGTGGAACGAAATGGAACGAAATAGAATCGAATGAAATGAAAGGAAAAATATTGCAATGAAATAAAATGAAATGGAATGAAATGAAGTGAAATGGAATAGAATGAAACGAAATGTAATGAAATGAAATGAAAAGAAATTGAATGAAGTGGAATGAAATGGAATTAAATGAAACGGAATGAAATGTAATGGAATGAGACAAAATGGAAAAATATTGTAATGAAATGAAATGGAACGAAATGGAATGGAATGAAAAATAATGGAATGAAATGGAATGAAATGGAATGAAATGGAATGAAGTGGAACGAAATGGAATGAAATGGAACGAAATAGAATCGAATGAAATGAAAGGAAAAATATTGCAATGAAATAAAATGAAATGGAATGAAATGAAGTGAAATGGAATAGAATGAAACGAAATGTAATGAAATGAAATGAAAAGAAATTGAATGAAGTGGAATGAAATGGAATTAAATGAAACGGAATGAAATGTAATGGAATGAGACAAAATGGAAAAATATTGTAATGAAATGAAATGGAACGAAATGGAATGGAATGAAAAATAATGGAATGAAATGGAATGAAATGGAATGAAATGGAATGAAGTGGAACGAAATGGAATGAAATGGAACGAAATAGAATCGAATGAAATGAAAGGAAAAATATTGCAATGAAATAAGATGAAATGGAATGAAATGAAGTGAAATGGAATAGAATGAAACGAAATGGAATGAAATGAAAAGAAGTTGAATGAAGTGGAATGAATTGGAATGAAATGGAATTAAATGGAATGAAATGTAATGGAATGAGACAAAATGGAAAAATATTGTAATGAAATGAAATGGAATGAAATGGAATGAAATGGAATGAAATGGAATGAAATGGAATGAAATGGAATGAAATGGAATGAAATGGAATGGAATGAAATGGAATGGAATGAAATGGAATGGAATGAAAAATATTGGGACGAAATGAAATGGAATGAAAAATATTGGGACGAAATGAAATGGAATGGGATGCAAAATATGGGAATGAAATGGAAAATATTGGAATGCAATGCAGTGGAATGAAAAATATTGGAATGGAATGAAACGGAATGAAATCAAACTAAATAACCAACTAACTAAATAACTAAACACTGAACAAACACCAAATAATCGCCGAACAAATGAATACTCACTGTTAAACCTGAACTCGCTGTCGACTCGTCCCAAAATCTTCAATCGCGGCAATTCGTAATCCCGATCATCCGACAAATCCTCGTATTTGTCGCGATCAAACGTAGGCGTGATATTTTTCTTCTGCGCGTTCATTTCGTTTCGAACAAACGAAGTCGCGGCATTTTTCGCGCCGCCATTTTGTTGCCCATTTTCGATCTGGCAATTCTCGACTTTGTTTATCAATTCCGCCATTTTCTCGCCGCCATTTCGAGGCGAGTTGCGGATATTTTTCGCGTTGCTTTTACCGTCGTTTTCGAGCGATTTTTTTGTTGTTGAATTTTGCAATTTCGCAGCTGTGGGAAATGAAATTATTCGATTGTTGTTCGTTCGTTTATTGTTCATTCATTCATTCTTAGTTTTTATTTCTTAAATACGAATTGTGAAAGAAAGAGAATTAAAAAGGAAAGAAATGAAGAAAAATTCTTAAATACAATTGCGAAGCAAAAGAAATAAATGAAGAAAAATTCTTAAATACAGTTGCGAAGCAAAAGAAATAAATAAAGAGAAATTATTAAATACCAAATTGTGTATAATTAATAAAATTCGCAATTTGCTCACAATTTGATGCATTTCCGCTCGTCGAATTCTTCGATTCTTCGCTTCGAGAGTTTCGCCGCGTTTTCATTCGAATTCTGAGCAAAAATCCGTTGGTCGCGTGGCGATCGCCGCAAGTCGGCTTGCAGTAGCCGTCATCCGGCCTGAAGCGCAGTTCTAGTCGCCTGTTCGCTGTGTTTATCGCCTGTTTCAAGTATTATAAGGAAGCGTTAATTAAATAATAATGGTAAAATTTATAATTTGTGTATGAAACAATGCTGCGCAGCTTAAAACAATGATGCAATGGTTAAAACAATGCTGCGCAGCTTAAAACATTAATGCAATGATTAAAACAATGCTGCGCAGCTTAAAACAATGCTGCGCAGCTTGAAACACTAATGCAATGATTGAAACGATGCTGCGCAGCTTAGAACACTAATGCAATGATTAAAACGATGCTGCGCAGCTTAAAACAATGCTGCGCAGCTTAAAACACTAATGCAATAGTTAAAACAATGCTGCACAGCTTAAAACAATGCTGCGCAGCTTAAAACAATGCTGCGCAGCTTAAAACACTAATGCAATGATTGAAACAATGCTGCGCAGCTTAAAACAATGCTGCGCAGCTTAAAACACTAATGAAATGATTGAAACAATGCTGCGCAGCTTAAAACAATGCTGCGCAGCTTGAAACACTAATGCAATGATTGAAACGATGCTGCGCAGCTTAGAACACTAATGCAATGATTAAAACGATGCTGCGCAGCTTAAATCAATGCTGCGCAGCTTAAAACACTAATGCAATAGTTAAAACAATGCTGCGCAGCTTAAAACAATGCTGCGCAGCTTAAAACACTAATGCAATAGTTAAAACAATGCTGCGCAGCTTAAAACAATGCTGCGCAGCTTAAAACCCTAATGCAATAATTAAAACAATGCTGCGCAGCTTAAAACAATGCTGCGCAGCTTAAAACACTAATGCAATAGTTAAAACAATGCTGCGCAGCTTAAAACAATGCTGCGCAGCTTAAAACAATGCTGCACAGCTTAAAACACTAATGCAATGATTGAAACAATGCTGCGCAGCTTAAAACAATACTGCGCAGCTTAAAACACTAATGCAATAGTTAAAACAATGCTGCGCAGCTTAAAACAATACTGCGAAGCTTAAAACACTAATGGAATGATTGAAACAATGCTGCGCAGCTTAAAACACTAATGCAACAGTTAAAACACTAATGCAACAGTAAAGACAATGCTGCGCAGCTTAAAACACTAATGGAATAATCAAAACAATGCTGCGCAGCTTCAAACAATGATGCAATAATTAAAACGATGCTGCGCAGCTTAGAACACTAATGCAATGATTAAAACGATGCTGCGCAGCTTAAAACAATGCTGCGCAGCTTAAAACACTAATGCAATGATTGAAACAATGCTGAGCAGCTTAAAACAATGCTGCGCAGCTTAAAACAATACTGCGCAGCTTAAAACACTAATGCAATAGTTAAAACAATGCTGCGCAGCTTAAAACAATACTGCGCAACTTAAAACACTAATGCAATGATTGAAACAATGCTGCGCAGCTTAAAACAATGCTGCGCAGTTTAAAACACTAATGCAATAGTTAAAACAATGCTGCGCAGCTTAAAACAATGCTGAGCAGCTTAAAACACTAATGCAATATTCTAAAACAATGCTGCGCAGCTTAAAACAATGCTGCGCAGCTTAAAACACTAATGCAATAGTTAAAACAATGCTGCGCAGCTTAAAACAATGCTGCGCAGCTTAAAACAATGCTGAGCAGCTTGAAACAATGCTGCGCAGCTTAAAACACTAATGCAATGATTGAAACAATGCTGCGCAGCTTAAAACAATGCTGCGCAGCTTAAAACAATGCTGCGCAGCTTAAAACAATGCTGCGCAGCTTAAAACACTAATGCAATAGTTAAAACAATGCTGCGCAGCTTAAAACAATACTGCGCAGCTTAAAACACTAATGCAATGATTGAAACAATGCTGCGCAGCTTAAAACAATGTTGCGCATCTTAAAACACTAATGCAATAGTTAAAACAATGCTGCGCTGCTTAAATCAATGCTGAGCAGCTTAAAACACTAATGCAATATTCTAAAACAATGCTGCGCAGCTTAAAACCCTAATGCAATAATTAAAACAATGCTGCGCAGCTTAAAACAATGCTGCGCAGCTTAAAACACTAATGCAATAGTTAAAACAATGCTGCGCAGCTTAAAACAATGCTGCGCAGCTTAAAACAATGCTGAGCAGCTTAAAACAATGCTGCGCAGCTTAAAACACTAATGCAATGATTGAAACAATGCTGCGCAGCTTAAAACAATGCTGCGCAGCTTAAAACACTAATGCAATAGTTAAAACAATGCTGCGCAGCTTAAAACAATACTGCGCAGCTTAAAACACTAATGCAATGATTGAAACAATGCTGCGCAGCTTAAAACAATGTTGCGCATCTTAAAACACTAATGCAATAGTTAAAACAATGCTGCGCAGCTTAAATCAATGCTGAGCAGCTTAAAACACTAATGCAATATTCTAAAACAATGCTGCGCAGCTTAAAACCCTAATGCAATAATTAAAACAATGCTGCGCAGCTTAAAACAATGCTGCGCAGCTTAAAACACTAATGCAATAGTTAAAACAATGCTGCGCAGCTTAAAACAATGCTGCGCAGCTTAAAACAATGCTGAGCAGCTTAAAACAATGCTGCACAGCTTAAAACACTAATGCAATGATTGAAACAATGCTGCGCAGCTTAAAACAATGCTGCGCAGCTTAAAACACTAATGCAATAGTTAAAACAATGCTGCGCAGCTTAAAACAATACTGCGCAGCTTAAAACACTAATGCAATGATTGAAACAATGCTGCGCAGCTTAAAACAATGTTGCGCATCTTAAAACACTAATGCAATAGTTAAAACAATGCTGCGCAGCTTAAAACAATGCTGAGCAGCTTAAAACACTAATGCAATATTCTAAAACAATGCTGCGCAGCTTAAAACACTAATGGAATAATCAAAACAATGCTGCGCAGCTTAAAACAATGCTGCGCAGCTTAAAACACTAATGCAATAGTTAAAACAATGCTGCACAGCTTAAAACAATGCTGCGCAGTTTAAAACACTAATGCAATGATTGAAACAATGCTGCACAGCTTAAAACACTAATGCAACAGTAAAAACAATGCTGCGCAGCTTAAAACACTAATGGAATAATCAAAACAATGCTGCGCAGCTTAAAACAATGCTGCGCAGCTTAAAACACTAATGCAATGATTGAAACAATGCTGCGCAGCTTGAAATACTAATGCAATGATTGAAACAATGCTGCGCAGCTTAAAACACTCTTCCAATTAACGAAGAAAATTGAATAAACAATAAAACAAGTAGCTGATTAATTCAACTCACCCTCGAAATCGTCGCGAGTCCACCCAAAGTGTCCAAAGCTTTCTCGTAATTAACCACATTCCCCGGATACTTCACGCAAACGAACCTTTTGTCGAATCTGTGCCCACCTGGCAAAATAATCCCTCCGCACTCTTCGTTTCTTTCTTCGTTTGCCTGGCGAAGCGAAATAAATCCACTGCTTTGTTATTTATAACAAAAGTGACGAAGCGAAACGCTTAACAGAAGTTTAAGCATGGAATTGCGAAGAATGTTAATAGTAATTAGCTTAGAAAACGCGATTTAATATAATGTAAGATATAAAGTAAAGAATATTGAAATAAAGGTGCAAAAGTGAGGTTAGAAAATTTGATTATTTGTGGAATCGATTTAAGCGATTCAATTCTTATGCATTTCACAATTTTCTTCATCGTTTACTTCATTAATTGTGGAATTGATCTAAGCGATTCAATTTCTGATGCATTTCACAATTTTCTTCCTGTTTTTCCTGTTTTTTCCTGTTTTTCTTCATCGTTTACTTGATTAATTATGGAATTGATCTAAGCGATTCATTTTTTAATGCGTTTCACTATTTTCTTCCTGTTTTTCCTCTTTTTTCCTGTTTTTCTTCATCGTTTACTTGATTAATTATGGAATTGATCTAAGCGATTCATTTTCTAATGCGTTTCACAATTTTCTTCCTGTTTTTCCTCTTTTTTCCTGTTTTTCTTCATCGTTTACTTGATTAATTATGGAATTGATCTAAGCGATTCATTTTCTAATGCGTTTCACAATTTTCTTCCTCTTTTTCCTGTTTTTCCTCGTTTCCTTCTTTTTTCATCGTTTACTCAAAAATATGAAATAAATGAAATGAATGAATTTTGAGTAGCGTTGAAATAATAATCAGATTAGTTATCAAAGTTAAAGTTAAAGTTAAAGAAATGATTAGAATTGAATGGAGTTTGAATGTAAATTCATTTCTTTGTTTTGTTTTGTTTTGTTTTTAATTGGATCGCTGTTATTACTAAGGGCAATATTTCTATTATTGTTTATTTGTGACTTACATTGCATTCGTTGGCAGCTTCTGGAAGATCGCAGTAAGAGTCGTCGCTGTCCATTTCGTTTCTGCAGTCGTCTAATTTGAAATCCGAGTCCTTGTCGTCTCGTGGTTCGTGATTCTCTTCGCTGCTATCGCTTAACTCGCTCATTGTTGCTTCGTGTGAGTTCGATTAGTTTTGGTGATTGTTTGACAATCCTGGAAACAATTTGTATTAATAGATTGCGTAATACAATATGTAAATAATGTAATAAGATTCGTTATGTAACTATTTTTGATTGCGATACCTTTTGTTATTTGTTACGCACACAATTTGTTAGAACACGATTTGATTACGGTACTTTTGTTATTTGTTACGCTGTATTTTGGAATATTGTTAATAGTATTTTGTATTAGGTTATGTTGGATATTGTTTAACGTAACATGAAGAATATTGTGTATGAATATAGGTTAACGTAAAATGAAGAATAGTGGGTATTAATATTGGTTAATGTAAAATGAAGAATACTGTATATTAATACTGTTTAATATAAAATGAAGAATATTGTGTATTAATATTGTTTAACGTAAAATGAAGAATATTGTATTCATATAGTTTGAGTTCTCTTACCAATTCTTTTAATGCTGCGTTTCAATTTTTAGGTTATGTTTCCTTACGAATCGACTATGAAAACTAACAATAAATCGAGAGTAATCGAATGAAATTTTCAAGTATGGGTTAGGTTCGGATTAGTTTTAGGTTAGGTTTGAGGTTGGTTTCGCTTTGGATTAGGTTTCGATTTGGGTTAGGTTTAGGTTTGGCTTCGATTTGGGTTAGGTTTGGTATTAATTTGGGTTAGGTTTGAGTTTGTATCAGATTTCGATTTGGGTTAGGTTTAGGTTTGGTTTCGATTTGGGTTAGGTTTGGGTTAGGTTTCAATTTGAGTTAGGTTTGGGTTTGGTGTTGATTTGGGTTAGGTTTGGCTTTGGTGTTGATTTGGGTTAGGTTTGGGTTAGGTTTCAATTTGAGTTAGGTTTGGGTTTGGTGTTGATTTGGGTTAGGTTTGGCTTTGGTGTTGATTTGGGTTAGGTTTGAGTTTGTATTGCTTCAATTTCGGTTAGGTTGCGATTCAAGTTAAGCTTGGATTTAGTTTCAATTTGAGTTAGGTTTGGGTTTGCTTTCAATTTGGGTTAGGTTTGGGTTTGGTATTGATTTGGGTTAGGTTTGAGTTTGTATTAGATTTCGATTTGGGTTAGGTTTAGGTTTGGTGTTGATTTGGGTTAGGTTTGGATTAGGTTTCAATTTAGGTTAGGTTTAGGTTTGTATTAGGTTTCTATTTGGGTTAGGTTGCGATTTAAGTTAGGCTCGGATTTAGTTTTGATATGAGTTAGGCTTGGGTTTAGTTTCAATTTGAGTTAGGTTTGGATTTGCTTTCGATATGGGTTAGGTTTGGAATAGGAATAGATTTGTGTTAGGTTGCGATTTAAGTTAGGCTTGGATTTAGTTTCAATTTCAGTTAGGTTTGGGTTTGCTTTCAATTTGGGTTAGGTTTGGAATAGGAATAGATTTGTGTTAGGTTGCGATTTAAGTTAGGCTTGGATTTAGTTTCAATTTGAGTTAGGTTTGGGTTTGCTTTCAATTTGGGTTAGGTTTGGGTTTGGTATTGATTTGGGTTAGGTTTGAGTTTGTATTAGATTTCGATTTGGGTTAGGTTTAGGTTTGGTGTTGATTTGGGTTAGGTTTGGATTAGGTTTCAATTTAGGTTAGGTTTAGGTTTGTATTAGGTTTCTATTTGGGTTAGGTTGCGATTTAAGTTAGGCTCGGATTTAGTTTTGATATGAGTTAGGCTTGGGTTTAGTTTCAATTTGAGTTAGGTTTGGATTTGCTTTCGATATGGGTTAGGTTTGGAATAGGAATAGATTTGTGTTAGGTTGCGATTTAAGTTAGGCTTGGATTTAGTTTCAATTTCAGTTAGGTTTGGGTTTGCTTTCAATTTGGGTTAGGTTTGGAATAGGAATAGATTTGTGTTAGGTTGCGATTTAAGTTAGGCTTGGATTTAGTTTCAATTTGAGTTAGGTTTGGGTTTGCTTTCAATTTGGGTTAGGTTTGGGTTTGGTATTGATTTGGGTTAGGTTTGAGTTTGTATTAGATTTCGATTTGGGTTAGGTTTAGGTTTGGTGTTGATTTGGGTTAGGTTTGGATTAGGTTTCAATTTAGGTTAGGTTTAGGTTTGTATTAGGTTTCTATTTGGGTTAGGTTGCGATTTAAGTTAGGCTCGGATTTAGTTTTGATATGAGTTAGGCTTGGGTTTAGTTTCAATTTGAGTTAGGTTTGGATTTGCTTTCGATATGGGTTAGGTTTGGAATAGGAATAGATTTGTGTTAGGTTGCGATTTAAGTTAGGCTTGGATTTAGTTTCAATTTCAGTTAGGTTTGGGTTTGCTTTCAATTTGGGTTAGGTTTGGAATAGGAATAGATTTGTGTTAGGTTGCGATTTAAGTTAGGCTTGGATTTAGTTTCAATTTGAGTTAGGTTTGGGTTTGCTTTCAATTTGGGTTAGGTTTGGGTTTGGTATTGATTTGGGTTAGGTTTGAGTTTGTATTAGATTTCGATTTGGGTTAGGTTTAGGTTTGGTGTTGATTTGGGTTAGGTTTGGATTAGGTTTCAATTTAGGTTAGGTTTAGGTTTGTATTAGGTTTCTATTTGGGTTAGGTTGCGATTTAAGTTAGGCTCGGATTTAGTTTTGATATGAGTTAGGCTTGGGTTTAGTTTCAATTTGAGTTAGGTTTGGATTTGCTTTCGATATGGGTTAGGTTTGGAATAGGAATAGATTTGTGTTAGGTTGCGATTTAAGTTAGGCTTGGATTTAGTTTCAATTTCAGTTAGGTTTGGGTTTGCTTTCAATTTGGGTTAGGTTTGGAATAGGAATAGATTTGTGTTAGGTTGCGATTTAAGTTAGGCTTGGATTTAGTTTCAATTTGAGTTAGGTTTGGGTTTGCTTTCAATTTGGGTTAGGTTTGGGTTTGGTATTGATTTGGGTTAGGTTTGAGTTTGTATTAGATTTCGATTTGGGTTAGGTTTAGGTTTGGTGTTGATTTGGGTTAGGTTTGGATTAGGTTTCAATTTAGGTTAGGTTTAGGTTTGTATTAGGTTTCTATTTGGGTTAGGTTGCGATTTAAGTTAGGCTCGGATTTAGTTTTGATATGAGTTAGGCTTGGATTTAGTTTCAATTTGAGTTAGGTTTGGGTTTGCTTTCGATATGCGTTAGGTTTGGAATAGGAATAGATTTGTGTTAGGTTGCGATTTAAGTTAGGCTTGGATTTAGTTTCAATTTGAGTTAGGTTTGGGTTTGCTTCCAATTTGGGTTAGGTTTGGGTTTGGTATTGATTTGGGTTAGGTTTGAGTTTGTATTAGATTTCGATTTGGGTTAGGTTTAGGTTTGGTGTTGATTTGGGTTAGGTTTGGATTAGGTTTCAATTTAGGTTAGGTTTAGGTTTGTATTAGGTTTCTATTTGGGTTAGGTTGCGATTTAAGTTAGGCTCGGATTTAGTTTTGATATGAGTTAGGCTTGGATTTAGTTTCAATTTGAGTTAGGTTTGGGTTTGCTTTCGATATGCGTTAGGTTTGGAATAGGAATAGATTTGTGTTAGGTTGCGATTTAAGTTAGGCTTGGATTTAGTTTCAATTTGAGTTAGGTTTGGGTTTGCTTCCAATTTGGGTTAGGTTTGGGTTTGGTATTGATTTGGGTTAGGTTTGAGTTTGTATTAGGTTTCGATTTGGGTTAGGTTTGAGTTTGTATTAGGTTTCGATTTGAATTAGGTTTGGGTAGGCGTTCAATTTGAGTTAGGTTTGGATTTGCTTTCAATTTGGGTTAGGTTTGGGTTTGCTTTCAATTTGCGTTAGGTTCGGATTTGCTTTCAATTTGCGTTAGGTTTGGAATTGCTTTCAATTTGGGTTAGGTTTGGGTTAGCTTTCAATATGAGTTAGGTTTGGGTTTGCTTTCAATTTGAGTTAGGTTTGGGTTTGCTTTCAATTTGAGTTAGGTTTGGGTTTGCTTTCAATTTGAGTTAGGTTTGGGTTTGCTTTCAATTTGAGTTAGGTTTGGATTTGCTTTTAATTTGAGCTAGGTTTGGATTTGCTTTCAATTTGAGTTAGGTTTGGGTTTGCTTTCAATTTGCGTTAGGTTCGGATTTGCTTTCAATTTGCGTTAGGTTTGGAATTGCTTTCAATTTGGGTTAGGTTTGGGTTAGCTTTCATTTTGAGTTAGGTTTGGGTTTGCTTTCATTTTGAGTTAGGTTTTGGATTTGCTTTTAATTTGAGTTAGGTTTGGATTTGCTTTCAATTTGAGTTAGGTTTGGATTTGCTTTCAATTTGGGTTAGGTTTGGGTTTGCTTTCATTTTGAGTTAGGTTTGGATTTGCTTTCATTTTTAGTTAGGTTTTCGATTTGCTTTTAATTTGAGTTAGGTTTGGGTTTGCTTTCAATTTGAGTTAGGTTTGGATTTGCTTTCAATTTGGGTTAGGTTTGGGTTTGCTTTCAATTTGCGTTAGGTTTGGGTTTGCTTTCAATTTGGGTTAGGTTTGGGTTTGCTTTTGATTTGGGTTAGGTATAGGTTTGGGTTTGGTGTTAATTTTGGTTAGGTTTAGGTTTGCGTTTGGTGTTGATTTGGGTTAGGTTTAAATTTGTATCAGGATTCAATTTGGGTTAGGTTTGGGTTTGCTTTCAATTTGAGTTAGGTTTGGGTTTGCTTTCAATTTGGGTTAGGTTTGGGTTTCCTTTCGATTTGAGTTAGGTTTGGGCTTTGTCTCAATTTGGGTTAGGTTCGGGTTTGCTTTCGATTTGGGTTAGGTTTGAGTTTGTATTAGGTTTCAATTTGGGTTAGGTTGCGATATAACTTAAGCTTGGATTTCGCTCCGATTTCAGTTACGTTTGGATTTGCTTTCGATTTGGGTTAGGTTTGGGTTTGCTTTCCATTTCTATTAGGTTTACATTCGTATTAGGTTGGGATCTAAGTTACACTAGGATTTAGTTTCGATTTCAGTTAGACTTCAATTTAAGTTAAGCTCGGATTTACTTTCAATTCGTGTCATATTTAGATTTGTCTTTTCATTTATTTACAATGTCACAAAAATACGTCCATTTATTTATATTTACAATGTCACAAAAATTCGTCCTTTCATTAATAATCAAAATAACAATGATAATAAATTGTTTGTCACTCGTAAGAAAATAAACTCGAAATAATAACAATATTAAATCTTCGACAATAATTAAAATAACAACAATAACAATAATAATAATAATAAATTGTTCGCCAATAATTAAAATGCTAATAATATTAAATTGTTTGACAATAATTAAAATGAAACTAAAAATCACGAATAATAGACGATAATTTCTCCTATTTATGAATGCAATCGATTTCGGATAATAAATGAATAATTTCGTAAACGCGAAATTTCTGTCGATCATTGCGAAAATCGTTTTGATTAATTATGAATATTTGTGAACGACGTTCGAAGCGAGGGGAAGCAGGTCGTTATTAATAACGCATAAATGGCCCCGAGGCTATTGTTTAAGTAACGCGAACGGCCGAAGGTCGAGGAGGAATATGTTTGAATGATTTATGCAAATTTTCTATGCAAATCGGGGGGAGGTTGTGATATTTGGGAATTTATTTTGGGCAAACTATTAATGCTACGATATTGGCGTTTCATACAGTTATTTGGTATTATTGTAGCTATTTTTGTGAATTTTTTCAAATGTCCATTTGCAATATTTTGAAAGTTATTAATAATTGAGTGTTTTGTGAGTTGGTAATTCGGTGATTGGAATATTGCATGATATTTGGGAATTTATTTTGGGGGAACTATTAATGCTACGATATTGTCGTTACACATAGTCATTCGCTATTATCATACCTATTTTTGTGAATTTTTTCAAATGTCCATCTGCAATATTTTGAAAGTTATTAATAATTGAGTGTTTTGTGAGTTGGTAATTCGGTGATTCGAAGATTGGATGATTTTTGGGAATTTATTTTGGGGAAATGAATAATGCTACAATATTGACGTTTCATACAGTTGTGTAGTATTATTGTAGCTATTTTTGTGAATTTTTTCAAATGTCCATTTGCAATATTTTGAAAGTTATTAATAATTGAGTGTTTTGTGAGTTGGTAATTCGGTGATTGGAAGATTGGATGATTTTTGGGAATTTATTTTGGGGAAATGAATAATGCTACGATATTGGCGTTTCGGACAGTTGTTTAGTATTATTGTAGCTATTTTTGTGAATTTTTTCAAATGTCCATTTGCAATATTTCAAAAGTTATTAATAATCGCGTATTTTGTAACTTAATAATTCGATAATTGTAATATTGCATGACTTTGGGAATTTGTTTTGGGGAAATGAATAATGCTACAATATTGGCGTTTCATACAGTTATTTGGTATTATTGTAGCTATTTTTGTGAATTTTTTCAAATGTCCATTTGCAACATTTCAAAAGTTATTAATAATCGCGTATTTTGTAACATAATAATTCGATAATTGTAATATTGCATGATTTTGGGAATTTATTTTGAGGAAACGAAGAATGCTACAATATTGGCGTTTCATACACATATTTAGTATATTTATACCTATTTTTGTGAATTTTTTCAAGAGTCCATTTGCAACATTTCAAAAGTTATTAATAATCGCGTATTTTGCAACTTAGTAATTCGATAACAGGAATATTGGAAGATTTTTGGGAATTTATTTTGTGGAAACGAATAATGGTACAATATTGTCGTTACACAAAGTCATTCGCTACTATTATACCTATTTTTGTGATTTTTTTGAATAGCCTATTAACAATATTTCAAAAGTTATTAAAATTTATGTATTTGGTATATTGGAAATTCGATAAACGTAATATTGAATATATTTGGGAATTTATTTTGAGGAAAGCATTGAAGCTACGCCATTGCCGTTTCCAACACATATTTAGCAACATTATGCTTAACTACTTGAATTTTCTCAATGCTCCATTTGCAACATTTCAATAGTTATTAATATTCACATATTTCGCGTCGCAATAATTGGATAAATGCAGTTTTACGAATTTTTCGGAGGATTTGGGAATTTATTTCGACGAAACTATTAACGCTACACTATTGGAATTTTCAAAACATATTTAGTATTATTATACCTATTTTCCTGAATTTTTGCAAGAGTCCATTTGCAACATTTCAAAAGTTATTAATAATCGCGTATTTTGCAACTTAGTAATTCGATAATAGGAATATTGGAAGATTTTTGGGAATTTATTTTGTGGAAACGAATAATGTTACAATATTGTCGTTACACAAAGTCATTCGCTACTATTATACCTATTTTTGTGAATTTTTTCAGTAGCCTAGTAACAATATTTCAAAAGTTATTAAAATTTATGTATTTGGTATATTGGAAATTCGGTAAACGTAATATTGAATATATTTGGGAATTTATTTTGAGGAAACCATTGAAGCTACGCCATTGCCGGTTCCAACACATATTTAGCAATATTATACTTATCTCCTTGAATTTTCTCAACGCTCCATTTGCAACATTTCAATAGTTATTAATATTCACATGTTTCGCGTCGCAATAATTGGATAAATGCAGTTTTACGAATTTTTCGGGAGATTTGGGAATTTATTTCGACGAAACTATTAAAGCTACGCTATTGGAATTTTCAATACTTATTTAGTATCATTATACCAATTTTTCTGAATTTTTTCATGTGTCCAGTTGCAACATTTCAAAAGTTATTAATAATCGCGTATTTTGCAACTTAGTAATTCGGTAATTGGAATATTGGAAGATCTTTGGGAATTTATTTTGGGGAAACGAATAATGTTACAATGTTGCCGTTTTGAACACATATTTAGTATTATTATACTTACTTTTGCGAATTTTTTCAACCGTCCATTTGCTCTATTTTTTCAGTTTTTATCGTTTTTAAGGTTTCTCGAACTATTCGCTGGTTACGCGAAACTTTCGAATTTCGTAAGTCTTCGAAAAATTCGAAGCTCCGGAAATTTTGAGTTTCAACGATTCGAAGAGCACTGGAAATTTCAAACTTTGGAAATTCGGTAGCGTTGGAATTTTTCAAAACTTTCGGAATTCGTCGAAACTTTACGAAATTTAATGGGTTTGCGATTCGCCCGAATTTTTACGATGCGAATCATTCGAATATTAATAGCGTTCGAAATATTGCAAATGGAGCGTTGAAAAAATTCAGAAAAATTGTTGTAATGATAGTAAATAAGTATTGAAAATTCCAATAGCGTAGCTTTATTCGTTTCGTCAAAATAAATTCCCGAATGTCATCCAGTATTCGAATTATCGAATTACTGAATTGTAAAATATGCAATTGTTGATAACTTTTGAAATGTTGCAAATGGAGCATTGCAAAAATTCAGAAAAATAGGTATAGTAATACTAAATAGGTGTTGAAAATTCCAATAGCGTAGCGTTAATAGTTTCGTCGAAATAAATTCCCAAATCTCCCGAAAAATTCGTAAAACTGCATTTATCCAATTATTGCAACGCGAAATAAGTGAATATTAATAACTATTGAAATGTTGCAAATGGAGCGTTGAGATAATTCAAGAAGATAAGTATAATGTTGCTAAATATGTGTTGGAAACGGCAATGTCGTAGCTTCAATGGTTTCCACAAAATAAATTCCCAAATATATTCAATATTACGTTTATCGAATTTCCAACATACCAAATACATAAATTTTAATAACTTTTGAAATATTGTTAATAGGCTACTGAAAAAATTCACAAAAATAGGTATAATAATAGCGAATGACTATGTGTAATGACAATATTGTAGCATTACTCGTTTCTCCAAAATAAATTCCCAAATATCTTCCAATATTCCTATTATCGAATTACAAAGTTACAAAATACGCGATTATTAATAACTTTTGAAATGTTGCAAATGGAGTCATGAAAAAATTCAGAAAAATAGGTATAGTAATACTAAATATGTGTTGAAAATTCCAATAGTATAGCGTTAATAGTTTCGTTGAAATAAATTCTCAAATCTCCCGAAAAATTCGTAAAACTGCATTTATCCAAATATTGCGGGGCGAAATATGTGAATATTAATAACTATTGAAATGTTGCAAATGGAGCGTTGAGATAATTCAAGAAGATAAGTATAATGTTGCTAAATATGTGTTGGAAACGGCAATGGCGTAGCATCAATGGTTTCCTCAAAATAAATTCCCAAATATATTCAATATTACGTTTACCGAATTTCCAATATACCAAATACATAAATTTTAATAACTTTTGAAATATTGTTAATAGGCTACTGAAAAAATTCACAAAAATAGGTATAATAGTAGCGAATGATTTTGTGTAACGACAATATTGTACCATTATTCGTTACTCTAAAATAAATTCCCAAAGATCATCCAATATTCCTGTTATCGAATTACTAAGTTGCAAAATACGCGATTATTAATAACTTTTGAAATGTTGCAAATGGACTCTTGAAAAAATTCCCAAAAATAGGTACAATAATACTAAATAACTCTCTAAATCGCCAATATTGTAGCATTATCCGTTTCTCCAAAATAAATTCCCAAAAATCTTCCAATGTTCCAATCACCGAATTACCAACTCCCAAAACACTTAATTATTAATAACTTTCAAAATATAGCAAATGGATTCTTGCAAAAATTCACAAAAATAGCTACACTAATACTAAATAACTGTGTGAAACGCCAACATTGTAGCATTACTCGTTTCCCCAAAATAAATTCCCAAACCTATCCAATCCATCCTTACATTCCTAAACTCGCGTCTAACTATTATAAATAATTCCCCCTAAACTCCGAACGCGCCCGATGCCAACGGTGACGTAACCGTCAATCAAAGATGGCGACGCGTACTCGTGGCCAGCGTAATCCGTTCGACGAAAAAACGTCGAATGGTTTTTCCCGGTCGCGCGTTTCGCGCGATTCGATGGAAAAAACGTCGCCGGCTCGCGTTCCTCCAAATCGATTCCATTATTCAGCTTTTCGTCCGTTGCTCGCGACGCAGCTGCGACGTTTCGCACGTAACCTAATGCATTATTCGCGACAGCCGCAGCGAAGGTAAAAGAGGCCGTTTAGCTGGCCACGCCCACTTTCCAATGACGCGACGTCAGCCTTAAGTTTGGAATTAATCTTCGGATAGAAACATTAATTTCTCAGCTTCTACTTGCTGGATTTGAATCAACCTTGGCGCAAATTAAAGATGGAAGCTTCGGAAATATGCGACTATTTTTGTAATAACAATTGGAGAAGCGGTTCAATTGTTATAAACAAATAATCGACGGTATCGCGAGGTAGTCTTGAGCTTGGATTAATCTTGGGATAGAAATATTAATTTCTCAGCTTCTACTCGCTGGATTTGATTCAACCTTGGCGCAAATTAAAGACGGAAGCTTTGGAAATATGCGACTATTTTTTTAATAACAATTGGAGAAGTGGTTCAATTGTTATAAACAAATAATCGACGGTATCGCGAGTTACTCTCGAGCTTAGATTAATCTTGGGATAGAAACATTAATTTCTCAGCTTCTACTCGCTGGATTTGAATAAACTTTGGCGCAAATTAAAGATGGAAGCTTCGGAAATATGCGACTATTTTTTTAATAACAATTTGAGAAGTGGTTCAATTGTTATAAACAAATAATCGACGGTATCGCGAGGTAGTCTTGAGCTTGGATTAATCTTGGGATAGAAACATTAATTTCTCAGCTTCTACTTGCTGGATTTGATTCAACCTTGGCGCAAATTAAAGATGGAAGCTTTGGAAATATGCGACTATTTTTGTAATAACAATTGGAGAAGTGGTTCAATTGTTATAAACAAATAATCGACGGTATCGCGAGTTAGTCTTGAGCTTGGATTAATCTTGGGATAGAAACATTAATTTCTCAGCTTCTACTCGCTGGATTTGAATAAACCTTGGCGCAAATTAAAGATGGAAGCTTTGGAAATATGCGACTATTTTTGTAATAACAATTGGAGAAGTGGTTCAATTGTTATAAACAAATAATCGACGGTATCGCGAGTTAGTCTTGAGCTTGGATTAATCTTGGGATAGAAACATTAATTTCTCAGCTTCTACTCGCTGGATTTGAATAAACCTTGGCGCAAATTAAAGATGGAAGCTTTGGAAATATGCGACTATTTTTTTAATAACAATTGGAGAAGTGGTTCAATTGTTATAAACAAATAATCGATAGTGTTGCATGTTATTTTGATGCGTAATTCAATTGGATATTTCGAATTAATTAGTGACGAATTACAGCAATAAATTATCATAAATTATCAATTGTAAATTATCAATTGTAAATTATTATAAATTATTAATTGTAAAATATCGTAAATTATAAATTGTAAATAATCATAAATTATCAATTGCAAATTGTCAATGTTAAATTATTATAAATTACAAATTGTAAATTATCAATTATAAATTCTAAATAATGATAAATTATAAATTTTGAATAATCATAAATTATCGTTTGTAAATTATCATAAATTAATCAATTGTAAATTATCATAAATTATCCATTGTAAATTATCCTAATTTATAAATTGTAAATTATCATAAATCATCAATTGTAAATTAACAATTTGTAAATTATTGTAAATTATCAATGGTAAATTATCATAAATTATAAATTGTTCATTATCATTCGCAAATTATTATCATAAATCATCAATTGTTAATTATCACTTTTGTAAATTATCAATTGTAAATAATCATAAATTATCAATTCCAAATTCTAAATTGTCAATTATAGTAAATTATCAATTATAGTAAATTATCAATTATAAATTATAGCAAATTATCAATTACAAATTATCATAAATTATCAATTGTAAATATATCATAAATTATCATTTGTAAATTATAGTTTGCTAATTATCATAAATTATCGTTTGTTAATTATCAATTGTAAATTACCATGAATTATGAATTATAAATTATCATAAATTACCAATTGTAAATTATCAATTGTAAATTATCACAAATTATCGATAGTAAATTATCATACATTATCAATACTAAATTATAAATTGTAAATTATCAATTGCATATTATCAATTGTAAATTATCATAAATTATAAACTATAAATTATCATAAATTATCAATTGTAAATTATCATAAATTATCATTTGTAAATTATCATTTATAAAATATCACAAATTATTAATTGTAAATTATCATAAATGTTGAACTTTAAATTGCAGTAAATTATCAATTGTAAATTATCACAATTTATAAATTATAAATTATCATAAATTATCCTTTGTAAATTATCATAAATTATCCATTGGAAAATATCATAAATTATCCATTGTAAATTATCATAAATTATCAATTGTAAATTATCATAAATTATCCATTGTAAATTATCATAAATTCCAAATTGTAAATTATCATAAATTACCAATTGTAAATTATCAATTATAAATTATCAACGGTAAATTATCAACTGTAAATTATCAATTATAAATTATCAACAGTAAATTATCAATTGTAAATTATCATGAATAATCAATAGTAAATTATCAATTGTAAATTATCATAAATTATCCATTGCAAATTATCATAAATTATCAATTCTGAATTATAAATTTGTAAATTATCGTCAATTATCGATTCTAAATCATAAATTGTCCATTGTAAAATATCATCAATTATTAATTGTATATTATCAATTGTAAAGTATCAATGATAAATTAGCAATTGTAAATAATCATAAATTATCAATTGTAAATTATCGTAAATTATCCATTGTAAATTATCGTAAATTATCCATTGTAAATTATCGTAAATTATCCATTGTAAATTATCGTAAATTATCAATTGCAAATTATCATAAATCATCAATTGTAAATTAACAATTTGTAAATTATTGTAAATTGTCAATGGTAAATTATCATAAATTATCAATTGGAAATTATAGTAAATTGTCATAAATTATCAATTGTAAATTATAGTAAATTATCACAAATTATCAATGGTGAATTATAATTTGTAAGTTATCAATTTTAAATTATCAATCGTGAATTATCATAAATTATCAATTGTAAGTTATCATAAATTATCAATCGTCAATTATCATAAATTATCAATTCTAAATTATCAATTGAAAATTATCATAAATTATCAAGTCTAAATTATCACAATTTATAAATTATAAATTATCAATTGTAAATTATCCTAAATTATCAATTGTAAATTATCCTAAATTATCAATTGTAAATTATCAGAAATTATCAATTCTAAATTATCATAAATTATCAATTGTAAAATATCATAAATTATCCATTGTAAATAATCATAAATTATCAATTGTAAATTATAGTGAATTATCAATTGTAAATTATAGTGAATTATCAATTGTAAATTATAGTGAATTATCAATTGTAAATTATAGTAAATTATCAATTGTAAATTATAGTAAATTATCATAAATTATCAATTGTAAATTATAGTAAATTATCATAAATTTTCAATTGTAAATTATCAATGGAAAAATTATCATAAATTATCCATAGTAAATTATCAACTGTAAATTATCAATTGTATATTATCAATTGCAAATTATCATAAATTGTCCATTGCAAATTATCATAAATTGTCCATTGCAAATTATCGTAAATTGTCCATTGCAAATTATCATAAATTATCCATTGTAAATTATCATAAATTATCACTTGTAAATTATCATAAATTATAAGTCGTAAATTATAGTAAATTATCATAAATTATCAATACTAAATTATAAATTGTGAATTATCAATTATAAATTATCAATTCTAAATTACCGTAAATTATCCATTGCAAATTATCATAAATTATCCATTGCAAATTATCATAAATTATCAATCGTCAATTATCATAAATTATCCATTGCAAATTATCATAAATTGTCCATTGCAAATTATCGTAAATTATCAATTGTAAATCATCCTAAATTATCATTTGTAAATTATCAATTGTAAATTATCATAAATTTTGAACTTTAAATTGTAGTAAATTGTCAATTGTAAATTATCAATTGTAAATTATAGTAAATTCTCATAAATTATCAATTGTAAATTATAGTAAATTCTCATAAATTATCAATTGTAAATTATCATAAATTATCCATTGCAAATTATCATAAATTATCCATTGTAAATTATCCCAAATTATCAATTGTAAATTATCATAAATTATCAATAGTAAATTATCAACAGTAAATTATCAACTGTAAATAATCAACTGTAAATAATCAATTGTAAATTATCAATTGTAAATTATCAACAGTAAATAATCAATTATAAATAATCAACAGTAAATTATCAATTATAAATAATCAACAGTAAATTATCAATTGTAAATTATCATAAATTATCCTTTGTAAATTATCAATTGTAAATTATCAATTGTAAATCATCAACTGTAAATAATCAATAGTAAATAATCAATTATAAATTATCAACAGTAAATTATCAATTACAAATTATCAATTGTAAATAATCAATTGTAAATTATCAACAATAAATCGTCAACAGTAATCACAGCAACGACAACGAAAATCGCGAATCGCTCGATGATCCGCAAACGCTAACCTTTAAAACTATTTAATAGCCGCGTGAATCGCGGAAACGGAAGTTTCCGCGATGCGAACTTTTCGACGACCAGCGAAGGGAAAACTTTAAGCAGCCTCGATTATTAAAAAATAACAAACGAGCGGCGTTTAATAGATCGACCGCGAAAAAAGTTTTCTTCCTTTTTTCTTCCTTTTTTCTTTTATTTCTTCTTTTATTTCTTCTTTTATTTCTTCTTTTCTTATTTCTTCTTTTTCATTCGCGAATTCATTAGAGCATTTATTAGAAATTTCTATTAACTATTAAAGTATTGAAATAATTAGTATTAAAAATTAAACAGCATTAAATATTAAAGTGTTTTGTAAGTTAGTAATTCGGTGATTGGAATATTGGATGATCTTTGGGAATTTATTTTGGGGAAACGAATGATGCTACAATATTCTCCTTTCATACAGCTACTTAGTATCATTATACCTATTTTTGTGAATTTTTTCAAGAGTCCATTTGCAACATTTCGAAAGTTATTAATAATCGCGTATTTTGTAACTTAGTAATTCGGTAATTGGAATATTGGAACATATTTAGGAATTTATTTTGTGGAAACGAATAATGCCACAATATTCTCCTTTCACACAGTTATTTAGTATAATTATACCTATTTTTGTGAATTTTTTCAAAAGTCCATTTGCAACGTTTCAAAAGTTATTAATAATCGCGTATTTTATAACTCAGTAATTCGATAATTGGAATATTGGATGATCTTTAGGAATTTATTTTAGAGTAACGAATAATGCTACAATATTGTCATTACACACGATCATTCGCTATTATTATACCTATTTTTGTGAATTTTTTCAGTAGCCTATTAACAATATTTCAAAAGTTATTAAAATTTATGTATTTGGTATATTGGAAATTCGGTAAACGTAATATTGAATATATTTGGGAATTTATTTTGAGGAATCCATTGAAGCTACGCCATTGCCGTTTCCAACACATATTTAGCAACATTATACTTATCTTCTTGAATTTTGTCAACGCTCCATTTGCAACATTTCAATAGTTATTAATATTCACTTATTTCGCGTCGCAATAATTGGATAAATGCAGTTTTACGAATTTTTCGGGAGATTTGGGAATTTATTTCGACAAAACTATTAACGCTATGCTATTGGAATTTTCAATACTTATTTAGTATTATTATAGCAATTTTTCTGAATTTTTTCAATGCTCCATTTGCAACATTTCAAAAGTTATTAATAATCGCGTGTTTTGTAACTCAGTAATTCGTTAATTGGAATATTGGAAGATTTTTAGGAATTTATTTTGACGAAACCAATATTGCTACAATATTGTCATTTCATACACTCATTTAGTATCATTATACCTATTTTTGTGAATTTTTTCAACTGTCCATTTGCAATATTTCAAAAGTTATTAATAATCGCGTATTTTGCAACTTAGTAATTCGATAACAGGAATATTGGAAGATATTTGGGAATTTATTTTGGAGAAACGAATACTGCTACAATATTGACGTTTCATACAGTTATTTAGTATCATTATACCTTTTTTTGGGAATTTTTTCAATGCTCCATTTGCAACATTTCAAAAGTTATTAATAATCGCGTGTTTTGTAACTCAGTAATTCGTTAATTGGAATATTGGAAGATTTTTGGGAATTTATTTTGACGATACGAATATTGCTACAATATTGTCCATTCATACAGTTATTTAGTATCATTATACCTATTTTTCTGAATTTTTTCAAGAGTCCATTTGCAACATTTCAAAAGTTATTAATAATCGCGTGTTTTGTAACTCAGTAATTCGTTAATTGGAATATTGGAAGATTTTTGGGAATTTATTTTGACGAAACGAATAATGCCACAATATTCTCCTTTCACACACCCATTCACCATTACCATACCTATTTTCCTGAATTTTCCCATCACTCCACTCGCAACATTTCAAAAGTTATCAACAATCTCCTACCACCAAACTCCTCCTCGCCCCAAAATTCAACCAACCCAAAACAATTCCTTTGCCTACAAACTCTTCGCAACAATGTTTCCTCTCTACATTCTCTCTAACATTTCCACCACCGTCGAAACGAACACCGTACGCCCCGTCGCGTATCCCCTCGCATGCGAGTAGCACTTTATTAGTAAACTTTTCGTGTTTTTGCCTGTCATGCGAACGAGACTTTAAGTGTGAATAACTCACGCGCATGCGCGGAGATTCAAAAGAGCAGCGGGAAAAGAAGGCGACGCGAAGAAAGCAGCAACGAACAAAAGAAGAAGAAGAAGATGAAGGAAAGACGCATTGAGAATTCACGCTTTATTAATTCCCTTAAAATTGACGCAAGAATAAAGAGAAATTCAATTCGAATAAGATTCATTTCATATTCGCGCTCTCGAGCGAAAAATGGTTTTGAAATTCGCGGGCATAGAATCAGTTTTAAAACAGTTTTAGACACATTAAGTAGATTCGTAACAGCGCGTAAAATCAAGCGAAGGAAACAATGTTGCAACGATTGTGATGCAACAATATTTTTCACGAATATTTCGCGATAAAGGTTTTAATGAAATTTGTAACAGCGCATAAAATCAAGCGAAGGAAACAATGTTGCAACGTTTGTGATGCAACAATATTTCTAACGAATATTTCGCAATAAAGGTTTTAATGAAATTCCACAAATTGCGAGAAAGGAAGCAGTGAAAAATTATTGATTACAATAGAAATGTTCGTAAATATTTTAGATTATTTTAGATTATTTTAGATTATTTTAGATTATTTTAGATTATTTTAGATTATTTTAGATTATTTTAGATTATTTTAGATTATTTTAGATTATTTTAGATTATTTTAGATTATTTTAGATTATTTTAGATTATTTTAGATTATTTTAGATTATTTACAATTGGTACGAATTTTGTTGAGAATAATAAATAGGATAATAGTTAATGGAATAGGAAAATATTGTTGAAATAACATTATTGTTATTAAGAATGGGATTTTGCGAATTTTTTGTATTTCGAGTTTTTATTTCGATGATAAGAAAAACAAAAAAAGAATAGGAAAACAGGAAAACAATAGAAAAACAGGAAAACAATAGAAAAACGGGAAAAGCAGGAAAACAATAGAAAAACAGGAAAGCAGGGAAACAATAGAAAAACAGGAAAATAGAAAAACAGGGAAACAGGAAAAAAGAAAAGCAGGAAAACAATAGAAAAACAGGAAAACTGGAAAACAATAGAAAAACAGGAAAACAAACAAGAAAACAGGAAAACAGGAGAAAAACAGGAAAACAATAGAAAAACAGGAAAACAGGAAAACTATAGAAAAACAGGAAAACAGGAAAACTATAGAAAAACAGGAAAACAGTAGAAAAACAGGAAATCAGGAAAATAGGAAAACAATAGAAAAACAGGAAAATAGGAAAACAATAGAAAAACAGGAAAACAGGAAAACAATAGAAAAACAGGAAAACAATAGAAAAATAGGAAAACTATAGACAAACAGGAATACAATAGAAAAATAGAAAAACAGGAAAACTATAGAAAAACAGGGAAACAATACAAAAACAGGAAAAAAGAAAAACAGGAAAATAGGAAAACAATAGAAAAACAGGAAAACAATAGAAAAATAGGAAAACAATAGAAAAACAGGAAAACAATAGAAAAAGAGGAAAACAAGAAAATAGGAAAACAGGAAAATAGGAAAAAAGAAAAACAGGAAAACAGGAAAAAGAAAAACAGGAAAATAGGAAAAAAGACAAACAGGAAAATAGGAAAAACGAAAAACAGGAAAACAATAGAAAAACAGGAAAACAGGAAAACTATAGAAAAACAGGAAAACAATAGAAAAACAGGAAAACAGAAAAACAATGGAAAAGTAGGAAAACAATAGAAAAACAGGAAAACTGGGAAACAGGAAAACTGGAAAATAGAAAAACAGGAAAAAAGGAAAACAGAAAAACAGGAAAACTGGGAAACAGGAAAAAAGAAAAACAGGAAAACAATAGAAAAACAGGAAAACTGGGAAACAGGAAAACAATAGCAAAACAGGAAAACAGAAAAACAAAACCAAAACCAAAACCTAAAATAGAAAACCAAAACCAAAAATAGAAAACCAGAACCAAAATCAAAAATAGAAAACCAAAACCGAAACCAAAAATAGAAAACCAAAAACAGAAAACCAAAACCACAACCAAAAACAGAAAACCAAAACCAAAAACAGAAAACCAAAACCAAAACCAAAACCAAAACCAAAACCAAAACTAAAAACAGAAAACCAAAACCAAAAATAGAAAACCAACACCAAAACCAAAAACAGAAAACCGAAACCAAAAACCAAAAACAGAAAACCAAAACCAAAAACAGAAAACCAAAACCAAAAATAGAAAACCAAAACCAAAAACAGAAAACCAAAACCAAAACCAGAAAACCAAAACCAAAACCAAAACCAAAAACAGAAAACCAAAACCAAAAACAGAAAACCAAAACCAAAAACAGAAAACCAAAACCAAAAATAGAGAAACAAAACTAAAACCAAAACCAAAACCAAAATCAAAAACAGAAAACCAAAACCAAAACCAAAAATAGAGAAACAAAACTAAAACCAAAACCAAAACCAAAACCAAAAACAGAAAACCAAAACCAAAATCAAAACCAAAAATAGAAAAACAAAAACAAAACCAAAAACATAAAACCAAAACCAAAAACAGAAAACCAAAACCGAAACCAAAAACAGTAAACCAAAACCAAAACCAAAAATAGAAAACCAAAACCAAAAACAGAAAACCAAAACCAAAAATAGAAAACCAAAACCAAAAACAGAAAACCAAAAACAGAAAACCAAAACCAAAAATAGAAAACCAAAACCAAAAACAGAAAACCAAAACCAAAAACAGAAAACCAAAACCAAAATCAAAACCATAAATAGAAAAACAAAAACAAAACCAAAAACATAAAACCAAAACCAAAACCAAAACCAAAAACAGAAGACCAAAACCAAAAGCAGAAAACCAAAACCAAAAATAGAAAACCAAAACCAAAAACAGAAAACCAAAAACAGAAAACCAAAACCAAAAGCAGAAAACCAAAAACAGAAAACCAAAACCAAAAATAGAAAACCAAAACCAAAAACAGAAAACCAAAAACAGAAAACCAAAACCAAAAACAGAAAACCAAAACCAAAACCAAAAACAGAAAACCAAAACCAAGAACAGAAAACCAAAATCAAAACCAAAAACAGAAAACCAAAACCAAAACCAAAAACAGAAAACCAAAAACAGAAAACCAAAACCAAAACCAATACCAAATAACGATTAGAATTTACAAATGCCAAATAATATATAAAATAAAAATAAAAATAACAATTAAAATACAAAGAAAAATAGAAATTAAAATAAAAATAACACCTGAGCTTTCAAAACATTTTTGTAAATAATCGATAATAAAAACTATTTATAAAAATATAAATAAATATTATACAAATATTATATAAATATAAATATCATATAAATATTAAATAAATATTAAATAAATATAAAATAAATATAAATATTATATAAATATAAAATAAATATAAATATTAAATAAATATTATATAAATATTAAAAAAATATAAATATTATATAAATATTAAATAAATATTATATAAATATTAAAAAAATATAAATATTATATAAATATTAAATAAATATAAATATTAAATGAATATAAATATAAACAAACATAAAATAGAAGATAAAATAACTAAAAACATTGCGTTAATCAATTTTTCACCATAATTTAGCATATTTACGCAAAATGTTTATTAACATAATAAACGATAATAAAAATATGCGGTAAAATTGACTATTAAAATGTGACTACTAAAAATCGACTGGTTAACAAGGGGGAAAAAGTTTGTGTTTAAATTTCGCTGGAATATTAACGAGATTCAAAGGTAAAATCGAGCGGTTGAACTTGACATTGAACCTAATTTCCGGCTATTAAGCGAACCTAACCTCAAAACAAACTTTCCCGCTTGTAACAAGAAAAATTACGATAACTTGTAATGCGACTCGTAAGTGAAAATCGAAGCGTTCGTCGCTTGAAGTTATGAAGTGAAACGGCGCATGATCGCGGCCACGACGACGGGAATCGAAGAAAGCGACATCTACGATCGTTTTAAGCGTCTATTTCTCGAATTGCGTCGAGTTCCGTCGTGAAAGCGTCGCGCGAAGGCCGGGAAAAATTTTCCGCCGCGAAGCGATTTAACACATTTTTTGCGCGTCGCGAATCTCCTTATTTCCTTCATTTCTTTGTTTTATCGTGAAACAAGTTTGAAAACAGTTATTAATAATTATCGTTCAGTGTCGAAGAAAAGGAAAACGAAGGAAAAACGTGGTGCGAAATAATGGAAAACTATTGTTTATAGGTAAGCTTGTTTTTCTTGTTTTTCTTGTTTTTGTTGTTATTGGCGAAACTTTGAATACTGAGATAAACGTCACAGAATGAATTATTCTATAAAACTTCGTGTTATTTGCTTTAAAATAACCTTTATTTTATTTTACCTATATTTTAGCAAACTTCAAACTTCAAAATTCAATATTTATAATTTTTCGCGCAAATAATATCTTTGTTACCAAGAGAACACTTAAAGAACGATTTCAAACTATTCTAAAATAGTGTTTTAATAAACGAAATGTGTAAAAAAGGGAAACGCGAAGTTTTGCCAATATTCAGAAATTTTGGAGGTTAGTTAATGTGAAAAGTTTCATTTTAGGCAATTTAGGGAATGTTAAAAGTGAAAACGAATTTAGGGGGGGATAAAGTGTGTTCCTAATTTGAGTAATAAAGTGAAGCGTTGGATTGGAAGCGTTGTAATCTTGTTCTTGGTCAACGATTATAATATTGAACATCGCTCTTAAATAATAAGCAATATTAATCGTCTTCAATTCTGCGTCTCGCCTTCAATTCTGCGTCTCGTCTTCTGTTTATTAAGACTGATGCGAGTCTTGAATGCGTTATTCATTACTACTGAATCGTATGAGTCTTGAATCCGTTATTCATTGCTAGTAAATCATTAGAGTGTTGAATCTATTACTCGTTACCTTTAAATCACTCCTACTCCTGAATCCCACAATTCTCAGCGTTCCTTCTTCTCCTTATCCCGGCAATCATCGAAAAGGAAGCTTTGAAAGTAACAACACGACTCATTTCAGACGAGCATTATTGTATCACAAACATTACAGCGTGAAAGCATCGCAACGAGTATGGAATCCAAGCATCTCTGTCGTAAGATTTCTCGAGGAACAGTGAATTATGAACGAGACGCAGAATCTGGATACGAGGATAATATATCCAACGCTTTGATCATCATTGGATAAAAGTGAAGCAAGGAACATCACTGCAGGGAACTGAACTAGCAGCTGCGTTGCATTGTGCGACGAAGGAACAGTGCGTCGTCTAAGTTTCGCAAGTAGTTTAGAATGAGAGTGGCTGGCTTGAGATTTCTCGCCGAAGGATAAATAAGGAATCCAACGATTGTATAAGTGTTCCATTCTGCGCTTGGTCAAGGATCGAACCATTGGCCAACGCTCTAGAATAGTGAGCAATGTTAAGTGCAACGTCTAGTCGGACAAAGTTGCCTGCGAATTCTGCGTCTCGTGCTCTGTTCGCTGCGACTCGAGCGAGTGTTGAATCCGTTCCTGGTTACCACTGAACCACGGCTGGCCCATGATCCCACGATTCTCACCGTACCTTCTTCGCCTTATCCCCCCAGCTGTCCTCGAAGGGAAGCTTTAAAAGGAACGACGACTCGTTTCCAAACGAGCATTACTGTACGAGAAAACAGTACGGCGTGGAAGTTTCGCAGCGTGTTCGGAACGCGAGCGTCTCCGGTGTGAGATTGCTCCGCGAACAGTGAACGAGGAACCCGAACGGCGCCGCGCGGAGAATACTCGCCGCGGCGAGGGTTCCGCGAGCCGAACGGCGCGGCGGAAAGTGCAGCGGTGTTCGCTTCGGATCGACCGTTCGAAGGCGGACAAAACGTTCCTCGTGGATTCTTCGAGATTCGCCGAAAAGATTCGTTAAAGATTCGCCGTAGCGGACGCTACTGGCTTTCTTCTCGATCGTTTCCCCTCCTCCCGCCGACGCCGCGATCCTCGCGAGGAAACGCGGAAAAATTACGGCCTCGCGCGGAACGCGAACACAGCGTCGTTGCGCATCGGCAACAAGCACGGCGTCTCGAAGCTTCGCGACGAGTTTCGAACACCAGCGGCCACGCGTCGCGCGATTTCGCGATTCACCGCGAATCGGCCATCCTACGACGCGGATTGTTGCACCGTTTTCGTTAACGATTATGTGGTCAACGTTTCACTTTATGTTATTACGCGATTCGCCATTCGCGTTTTGATTCGGTTGCGGTTTCGTGTTGTTGTTGTTGTTGTTGTTGTTGTGGTGGTGATCTTAACCTCTACTTCGACGCGTGTTTTTTTTTGGTTTTTTTTCTTGTTTCGCGTTTCTTTGTCGGTGACGATTCAGTGGATGACGATGATTGTTAATAACTTTTGAAATGTTGCAAATGGATTCTTGAAAAAATTGGGGAAAATAGGTATAATGATAGTGAATGAGTATGTGAAAGGAGAATATTGTAGCATTATTCGTTTCGTCAAAATAAATTCCCAAAAATCTTCTAATATTCAAATTATTGAATTACTAAGTTGCAAAATACGCGATTATTAATAACTTTTGAAATATTGCAAATGGACTCTTGAAAAAATTCATAAAAATAGCTATAATAATAGTAAATAACTATATGAAACGCCAATATTGTAGCATTATTCGTTTCGTCAAAATAAATTCCCAAAAATCTTCTAATATTCAAATTATTGAATTACTAAGTTGCAAAATACGCGATTATTAATAACTTTTGAAATATTGCAAATGGACTCTTGAAAAAATTCATAAAAATAGCTATAATAATAGTAAATAACTATATGAAACGCCAATATTGTAGCATTATTCGTTTCGTCAAAATAAATTCCCAAAAATCTTCTAATATTCGAATTATTGAATTACTAAGTTGCAAAATACGCGATTATTAATAACTTTTGAAATATTGCAAATGGACTCTTGAAAAAATTCATAAAAATAGCTATAATAATAGTAAATAACTGGTTCAAACGTCAATATTGTAGCATTATTCGTTTCCCCAAAATAAATTCCCAAATATCATCCAATATTCCAATTACCGAATTACCGAATTACTGAGTTGCAAAATACGCGATTATTAATAACTTTTGAAATGTTGCGAATGGACTTTCGAAAAAATTCCCAAAAGTAGGTACAATAATACTAAATAACTGGTTCAAACGTCAATATTGTAGCATTATTCGTTTCGTCAAAATAAATTCCCAAATTTTAATAGTTTACGTTTCAATAATTGCGTAGCTATTTTCGATTTTTCAGAATCGCGAATTTTGTCGAATTCGAATTTTCAAATTTCCTATTTTGCAAGATTTCCCATTTTATTTCCCATTTTCCCAAGCCTCCGAATATCGAATGGATTCGCAATTTTACAAGATTCAAGATTTCGAATTTCTTTCGAAGTTTCATAATTAAATTTTTGCTTTCTTCTTTTATTTTGTTGCAGGATTTTCGAGAAGAGCGACGAAAACGCGAGGAAAAATTCGAAATCGTGTGGAAAAAGTGGAAAAAAACGTGGAAAAAGTTAAAAAAAGTTAAAATTTCGAATAGTCGAATAAAAAATATTTAATTTAATGTTTAATATTTAATTTTTATTGGAAGATTAAATAGGAATTAGAAAAAAATAATTTGAGGCAAAAAACGAAGATTGAAAAGTTTAATTAATCGCGTTTTTTTAAATTGCTTTTTTCAATGATTTTTAATGATTTTTAATGGTTTTTTGGTGGACGAAATTTTGGTGATTTAGTGAAATTTGTGAAGGAAACGGAAAATAAAGGAAAACGAAGTAAAAAGAGGAAAATTGAAGTGAATTGGAATAAAAATAAAGTGAAAAGAATTGAGATAAATTGAAATTGGTGTTGAATTGAGAAAGTGGATGAAATTGAAAGGAAATTGAGGAGAATAACGTGAAATAGAGGAAAGTAAAGGAAAACAGGAGAAATTAAAGCGAAGTAAAGGAAAAGAAAGAAAAATAAAAGAAGGCAAACAAAAATAAAAGAAAATTAAGAAAATCAAACGAAAACAAAAGAAAATTAACAGAAACAAAGGAAAATAGAACAAAATCAAAACAGAACAAAGAAAATCAATACAAACGAAAAGAAAATAAAAGAAAATCGAAACAGAATAGAAGGAAACAAAATCAAAAGAAAATAAAGAAAAATAAAACAAAACAAAATCAATATAAACGAAAACAAAACAAACAGAATAAAACGAAATAAAATCAAAAGAAAATAAAGAAAAATGAAACAAAACAAAAGAAACGAAATTAAAACAGAATAAAACAGAACGAAATTTAACAAAATCAAACGAGAATAAAACAAAATTAACGAAAAGGAACAAAAACAAAAGAAAATTAACAAAAAGGAACAAAAACAAAACAAAATAAACCAAAAGAAACAAAAACAAAACAAAATAAACCAAAACAAAGTAAAACAAAACAAAATTAACAAAAACAAAATAAACCAAAGCAAAACAAAGTAGAACAAAACAAAATAAACCAAAAGAAACAAAAACAAAACAAAATAAACCAAAAGAAACAAAAACAAAACAAAATTAACAAAAAGAAACAAAAACAAAACAAAATAAAGCAAAACAAAACAAAATAAACCAAAACAAAGTAAAACAAAACAAAATTAACAAAAGCAAAATAAACCGAAGCAAAACAAAGTAAAACAAAACAAAATAAACCAAAAGAAACAAAAAGAAAACAAAATTAACAAAAACAAAGTGAAACAAAACAAAATTAATCAAAACAAAATAAAACGAAACAAAATAAAACGAAACAAAATCAAAACAAACAAAAACAACACAAAATAAAGCAAAACAAAACAAAATAAACCAAAACAAAGTGAAACAAAACAAAATTAATCAAAACAAAATAAAACGAAACAAAATAAAACGAAACAAAGTCAAAACAAACAAAAACAACACAAAATAAAGCAAAACAAAACAAAATAAACCAAAACAAAGTGAAACAAAACAAAATAAACCAAAACAAAATTAATCAAAACAAAACAAAATCAAAACAAACAAAAACAACACAAAATAAAGCAAAACAAAACAAAATAAACCAAAACAAAGTGAAACAAACAAAAACAACACAAAATAAACCAAAACAAAACAAAATAAACCAAAACAAAGTAAAACAAAACAAAATTAATCGAAACAAAATAAAGCGAAACAAAATCAAAACAAACAAAAACAACACAAAATAAAGCAAAACAAAACAAAATAAACCAAAACAAAGTAAAACAAAACAAAATTAATCAAAACAAAATTAATCGAAACAAAATAAAACAAAACAAAATCAAAACAAACAAAAACAACGCAAAATAAAGCAAAACAAAACAAAATAAACCAAAACAAAGTGAAACAAAACAAAATTAATCAAAACAAAATAAAACGAAACAAAATAAAACGAAACAAAATCAAAACAAACAAAAACAACACAAAATAAAGCAAAACAAAACAAAATAAATCAAAACAAAGTGAAACAAAACAAAATAAACCAAAACAAAATTAATCGAAACAAAATAAAGCGAAACAAAATCAAAACAACACAAAATAAAGCAAAACAAAACAAAGTGAAACAAAACAAAATAAACCAAAACAAAGTGAAACAGAACAAAATTAACCAAAACAAAACAAAATAAACTAAAATAAACCAAAACAAAACAAAATAAACAAAAACAACACAAAATAAACCCAAACGAAACAAAATAAACCAAAACAAAGTGAAACGAAACAAAATAAACCAAAACAAAGTAAAACGAAACAAAATTAACCAAAACAAAATCAAAACAACACAAAATAAACTAAAATAAAGCAAAACAAAATAAACAAAAACAACCCAAAACAAAACAAACCAATAAAAAACAAAATAAACCAATAAAAAACAACCCAAAACAAAATAAAACAAAACAAAACAAACCAATAAAAAACAACCTAAAACAAAATAAACCAATAAAAAACAACCCAAAACAAAATAAACCAAAACAAGCCAATAAAAAACAACGCAAAACAAACCCAAACAACACAAAACAAAATAAACCAAACCAAAACAAACCAATACAAAACAACCCGAAACAAAATAAACCAAAACAAACCAAAATAAACCAAAATAAACCAAAACAAACCAAAATAAACCAAAATAAACCAAAATAAACCAAAACAAACCCAAGTAACCCAAAACAAACCAAAACAAACCAAAATAAACCAAAATAAACCAAAACAAACCAAAACAAACCCAAGTAACCCAAAACAAACCCAAGTAACCCAAAACAAACCCAAGTAACCCAAAACAAACCAAAATAAACCAAAACAAACCCAAAATAAACCAAAACAAATCAAAACAAAGCAAAAGAAACAAACAGAAGGCAAAATAAAACGAGAATCGAAAGAAATTACTGTGAATTGTTCGATCGAAAAAGTGTTAAAAAAAGGTTCGAATTAATTGGCAGGAAGGATGTGATTAAATGGCCTTGAAAGGATCGTCGCATCCTTCGAAGGATTTACTATGGGCACGTGCTTGGACACTGGTGAGTAATTAGTGAAATGGTTGCACGGTTAATTAGATAATTAATGGTAATTAGTGATTAATTGCGCTGGAAGTGATAAAAAGAGAAATTGGGATGTTTGAATGTTTGGGAATTTTTTAAAGTTGTTTCCGTTGCTAGGAAAAATCTGCAAAAATTCATAAATACGTAGATTCTTGTCTATTTTATTTAGGAATTTTTTCATAATTTTGCCAATTGTTTAAACAATTGAAATTAAATTCCAACTGTTAAGGGTTAATTGTTAATATTCTTCGAAAAGATGAGGAATGGGAAGTTTGGGAATTTTTTAAAATTGTTTCCGTTGCTAGGAAAAATCTGCAAAAATTCATATGTATGTAGATTATTGTCTATTTTATTTAGGAATTTTTTCATAATTTTGCCAATTGTTTAAACAATTGAAATTAAATTTCAACTGTTAAACGTTAATTGTTAATATTCTTCGAAAAGATGAGAAATCGGAAGTTTGGGAATTTTTTAAAATTGTTTCCGTTGCCAGGAAAAATCTGCAAAAATTCAATAATACGTAGATTCTTGTCTATTTTATTTAGGAATTTTTGCATAATTTTGCCAATTGTTTAAACAATTGAAATTAAATTTCAACTGTTAATCGTTAATTGTTAATATTCTTCGAAAAGATGAGAAATGGGAAGTTTGGGAATTTTTTAAAATTGTTTCCGTTGCTAGGAAAAATCTGAAAAAATTCATAAATACGTAGATTCTTGTCTATTTTATTTAGGAATTTTTTCATAATTTTGCCAATTGTTTAAACAATTGAAATTAAATTTCAACTGTTAATCGTTAATTGTTAATATTCTTCGAAAAGATGAGGAATGGGAAGTTTGGGAATTTTTTAAAATTGTTTCCGTTGCTAGGAAAAATCTGCAAAAATTCATAAATACGTAGATTATTGTCTATTTTATTTCGGAATTTTTGCATAATTTTGCCAATTGTTTAAACGATTGAAATTAAATTTCAACTGTTAATCGTTAATTGTTAATATTCTTCGAAAAGATGAGAAATGGGAAGTTTGGGAATTTTTTAAAATTGTTTACGTTGCTAGGAAAAATCTGAAAAAATTCATAAATACGTAGATTATTGTCTATTTTATTTCGGAATTTTTTCATAATTTTGCCTATTGTTTAAACAATTGAAATTAAATTTCAACTGTTGAGCGTTAATTGTTAATATTCTTCGAAAAGATGAGAAATGGGAAGTTTGGGAATTTTTTAAAATTGTTTACGTTGCTAGGAAAAATCTGAAAAAATTCATAAATACGTAGATTCTTGTCTATTTTATTTAGGAATTTTTTCATAATTTTGCCAATTGTTTAAACAATTGAAATTAAATTTCAACTGTTAATCGTTAATTGTTAATATTCTTTGAAAAGATGAGAAATGGGAAGTTTGGGAATTTTTTAAAATTGTTTACGCTGCTACGAAAAATCTGCAAAAAATCATAATTACGTACAATATTGTCTATTTTATTTAGGAATTTTTTCATAATTTTGCCAATTGTTTAAACAATTGAAATTAAATTTCAACTGTTGAGCGTTAATTGTTAATATTCTTCGAAAAGATGAGAAATGGGAAGTTTGGGAATTTTTTAAAATTGTTTACGTTGCTAGGAAAAATTTGCAAAAATTCAATAATACGTAGATTATTGTCTATTTTATTTAGGAATTTTTTCATAATTTTGCCAATTGTTTAAACAATTGAAATTAAATTTCATCTGTTAATCGTTAATTGTTAATATTCTTCGAAAAGATGAGAAATGGGAAGTTTGGGAATTTTTTAAAATTGTTTCCGTTGCTAGGAAAAATCTGCAAAAATTCAATAATACGTAGATTCTTGTCTATTTTATTTAGGAATTTTTGCATAATTTTGCCAATTGTTTAAACGATTGAAATTAAATTTCAACTGTTAATCGTTAATTGTTAATATTCTTCGAAAAGATGAGAAATGGGAAGTTTGGGAATTTTTTAAAATTGTTTACGTTGCTAGGAAAAATCTGAAAAAATTCATAAATACGTAGATTCTTGTCTATTTTATTTAGGAATTTTTTCATAATTTTGCCAATTGTTTAAACAATTGAAATTAAATTTCAACTGTTAATCGTTAATTGTTAATATTCTTCGAAAAGATGAGGAATGGGAAGTTTGGGAATTTTTTAAAATTGTTTCCGTTGCTAGGAAAAATCTGCAAAAATTCATAAATACGTAGATTATTGTCTATTTTATTTCGGAATTTTTGCATAATTTTGCCAATTGTTTAAACGATTGAAATTAAATTTCAACTGTTAATCGTTAATTGTTAATATTCTTCGAAAAGATGAGAAATGGGAAGTTTGGGAATTTTTTAAAATTGTTTACGTTGCTAGGAAAAATCTGAAAAAATTCATAAATACGTAGATTATTGTCTATTTTATTTCGGAATTTTTTCATAATTTTGCCTATTGTTTAAACAATTGAAATTAAATTTCAACTGTTGAGCGTTAATTGTTAATATTCTTCGAAAAGATGAGAAATGGGAAGTTTGGGAATTTTTTAAAATTGTTTACGTTGCTAGGAAAAATCTGAAAAAATTCATAAATACGTAGATTCTTGTCTATTTTATTTAGGAATTTTTTCATAATTTTGCCAATTGTTTAAACAATTGAAATTAAATTTCAACTGTTAATCGTTAATTGTTAATATTCTTTGAAAAGATGAGAAATGGGAAGTTTGGGAATTTTTTAAAATTGTTTACGCTGCTACGAAAAATCTGCAAAAAATCATAATTACGTACAATATTGTCTATTTTATTTAGGAATTTTTTCATAATTTTGCCAATTGTTTAAACAATTGAAATTAAATTTCAACTGTTGAGCGTTAATTGTTAATATTCTTCGAAAAGATGAGAAATGGGAAGTTTGGGAATTTTTTAAAATTGTTTACGTTGCTAGGAAAAATTTGCAAAAATTCAATAATACGTAGATTATTGTCTATTTTATTTAGGAATTTTTTCATAATTTTGCCAATTGTTTAAACAATTGAAATTAAATTTCATCTGTTAATCGTTAATTGTTAATATTCTTCGAAAAGATGAGAAATGGGAAGTTTGGGAATTTTTTAAAATTGTTTCCGTTGCTAGGAAAAATCTGCAAAAATTCAATAATACGTAGATTCTTGTCTATTTTATTTAGGAATTTTTGCATAATTTTGCCAATTGTTTAAACGATTGAAATTAAATTTCAACTGTTAATCGTTAATTGTTAATATTCTTCGAAAAGATGAGAAATGGGAAGTTTGGGAATTTTTTAAAATTGTTTACGTTGCTAGGAAAAATCTGAAAAAATTCATAAATACGTAGATTCTTGTCTATTTTATTTAGGAATTTTTTCATAATTTTGCCAATTGTTTAAACAATTGAAATTAAATTTCAACTGTTAATCGTTAATTGTTAATATTCTTTGAAAAGATGAGAAATGGGAAGTTTGGGAATTTTTTAAAATTGTTTCCGTTGCGAGGAAAAATCTGGAAAAATTCAATAATACGTAGATTAGTGTCTATTTTATTTAGGAATTTTTTCATAATTTTGCCAATTGTTTAAACGATTGAAATTAAATTTCAACTGTTAAACGTTAATTGTTAATATTCTTCGAAAAGATGAGAAATGGGAAGTTTGGGAATTTTTTAAAATTGTTTACGCTGCTACGAAAAATCTGCAAAAAATCATAATTACGTACAATATTGTCTATTTTATTTAGGAATTTTTTCATAATTTTGCCAATTGTTTAAACAATTGAAATTAAATTTCAACTGTTGAGCGTTAATTGTTAATATTCTTCGAAAAGATGAGAAATGGGAAGTTTGGGAATTTTTTAAAATTGTTTACGTTGCTAGGAAAAATCTGCAAAAATTCAATAATACGTAGATTATTGTCTATTTTATTTAGGAATTTTTTCATAATTTTGCCAATTGTTTAAACAATTGAAATTAAATTTCATCTGTTAATCGTTAATTGTTAATATTCTTCGAAAAGATGAGAAATGGGAAGTTTGGAATTTTTTAAAATTGTTTCCGTTGCGAGGAAAAATCTGAAAAAATTCAATAATGCGTAGATTATTGTCTATTTTATTTAGGAATTTTTTCAGAATTTTGCCAATTGTTTAAACAATTAAAATTAAATTTCAACTGTTAAGGGTTAATTGTTAATATTCTTTGAAAAGATGAGAAATGGGAAGTTTGGGAATTTTTTAAAATTGTTTACGTTGCCAGGAAAAATTTGCAAAAATTCATAAATACATAGATTCTTGTCTACTTTATTCAGGAATTTTTTCTAATTTTTCATACATTATTTAAACAATTAAATCGAATTTAAATTGTTATTAGCTATTAATCATTAATATTCTGCTGCGATTCGATTATTATTCTTATTATTTTTATTGTTCGTTATTCTTGAAGAGGAAGAAATTGAAAAAATTCGCGAAGATAGCTATGGTGTCCATAAATAAGTATCCAAAACGCCAACATTGTAGCAATGATCGTTTCGTCGAAATAAATTCCCAAATATCATCCAAATTCCATTTATTCATTTAATGCAACACGAAGAAACTCTTTAACTATTAATAACTGTTGAATCGTTATGTATGAATCATGCATCGAATTCCTCGAAGCATATATACTATTGCATCACCAAGGACACGTATGCAACAACGTCAATATTGTAGCATTATTCGTTTCCGCGAAATGAATTCCTAAATATGTTCCATTATTAAAAATAGCGAATTACTAACTTGCAAAATACGAGATTGTTAATAACTTTTGAAATATTGCAAATGGACCCTTGAAAAAATTGGGGAAAATAGGTATGATGATACTAAATAACTGTATGAAATGACAATATTGTAGCAATATTCGTTTCGTCAAAATAAATTCCCAAATACTCTCGAATATTCCAGTTACCGAATTACTAAGTTGCAAAATACGCGATTATTAATAACTTTTGAAATGTTGCAAATGGACTCTTGAAAAAATTCAGGAAAATAGGTATAATGATACTAAATGAGTGTATTAAAGGACAATATTGTAGCAATATTCGTTTCGTCAAAATAAATTCCCAAATATATTTCAATATTCCAATTATCGAATTAGTGAGTTACAAAACACTCAATTATTAATAACTTCCAAAATATCGCAAATGGACTCTCGAAAAAATTCCCAAAAATCGTTCCAACAATACTAAACGACAATCCAAAATTCCAATACCGCAGCTTTACTCGTTCGCCGAAAATAAATTCCCAAAAGTGCCACCCGTCAATCGTCACCCCAAACTTCGATCGACCGAAAAAACCTTCGTGCTGATAAAAAAAAGGCGAAACTCGCGAAGATTCCGGCGAATGGTCGATTTGACCGCTGTTGACGAGGGACGCGAGACGAAGCCGCCTTTCCGTGTTTATTGAACCGGGAGCGCGTCGGGCGACGATGAACGATCGCCGGTTCGATATTCGAGTCGCTGGCAAAGTCGAGCGCCCGCCAATGCCGCCGAAGCGAGACAATTAAAAATTAAAAATACACGCGCGCCGCGTTCCACCGCGGAACGTCGATGAGCTCCGCGTATTCCGGCGGGCGGTGCGCGAAAAATTCATCCGACGAAACGACGCGCGCTCGACGAGGAACGCGAAGAAGTGCGACTCTTTTGCCGACGCGAAAATTCCATCGCGCGTGCCGAAACGCGCGCGTTGCTGTTTCGTCGACCGCCTCTCGCGTTCACGGGCGCGGAGTCGAGTCACTTTCCGCGAACGTGGCGAACCGTCGTCCCGCTCTTCCTTCGAGTCCGTTTTCGAAGTCTTCGCCGTCCGCGAACGCGCGCGATTCATCGTTCCGCGTTTCGATCTCTCCGAGATTCGTTCGCAACGCGTCGATCGTTTGGGCCCAGCTGAAAATTCGCCGTTTCTTCGGTCGCCTTTTTCGTCCGGTTCGAAAACGCGCGCGACGCTCGATCGCGATCCGCGACTCGCGCGACTCGCGCGAACCACGAATCGTGATCCGCGCGAATTGAGCGCGAGAAACGATCGATTGCGCGGTTTACGAACGCGGAAGAATCGAAAGCGAAATTGGAAGAAGATGGCGGACGATGTTTCCACTTATTTCGAAATGATTCGTCAATTTTGCGTCACGTGGATTGACGGTGCTTAAGGAAATATTAATCTAGTACGTGTATATCGTATCTCTAGCCATTATATATTATTATACGTGTTTGTATTATTAATAATCGAGTGTTTTGTAAGGTAGTAATTCGGTGATTGGAATATTGGAAGATTTTTGGGAATTTATTTTGGGGAAACGAGTAAAAGTGGAATATTGGAATTTTGGATAGTTATTTGGTATTATTGTACCTATTTTTGGGAATTTTTTCAATAGTCCATTTGCAATATTTCGAAAGTTATTAATAATTGAGTGTTTTATACGTCAGCAATTCGGTAATTTTAATATTGGAAGGTATTTGGGAATTTATTTTGGGTAGACGAATAAAGCTACAATATTGTCATTTCATACGCTCATTTAATATCATCATACCTATTTTTGTGAATTTTTACAAGTGTCCATTTGCAATATTTCAAAAGTTATTAATAAACGGATATTTTGCAACTTAGTAATTCGGTAATTGAAATATTGGAAGATATTTGGGAATTTATTTTGGGTAGACGAATAAAGCTACAATATTGTCATTTCATACACTCATTTAGTATCATCATACCTATTTTTGTGAATTTTTGCAAGTGTCCATTTGCAATATTTCAAAAGTTATTAATAATCGCATATTTTGCAACTTAGTAATTCGGTAATTGAAATATTGGAAGATATTTGGGAATTTATTTTGGGGAAACGAATAAAGCTACAATATTGGCGTTTCATACTTTTATTTAGTATCATTGTACCTATTTTTTTGAATTTTTGCAAGTGTCCATTTGCAATATTTCGAAAGTTATTAATAATTGGATGTTTTGTTAGTTAGTAATTCTATAATTAGAATATTGGAAGATATTTGGGAATTTATTTTGGGGAAACGAATAAAGCTACAATATTGGCGTTTCATACAGTTATTTAGTATCATTATACCTATTTTTTCCAATTTTTTCAAGGGTCCATTCGCAATATTTCAAAAGTTATTAACAATCGCGTATTTAGCAACTCAGTAATTCGCCAACTCTAATATTTCAACATGTTTAGGAATTTATTTCGCGGAAACGAATAATGCTACAATATTGTCGTTTCATACAGTGTTTTAGTATCATTATACCTATTTTTGTGAATTTTTTCAATGCTCCATTTGCAACATTTCAATAGTTATTAATAATCGAGTATTTTGTAACATAGTAATTGGATAACACGAATATTGGAAGATGTTTGGGAATTTATTTAGGTGAAACGAACATTGCTACAATATTGTCATATTATACAGTTGGTTAGTATCATTATACCTATTTTTGTGAATTTTTTCAATGCTCCATTTGCAACATTTCAAAAGTTATTAATAATCGCGTATTTAGTAACTTAGTAATTCGATAACAGGAATATTGGAAGATTTTTGGGAATTTATTTTGTGGAAACGAATAATGTTACAATATTGTCGTTACACAAAGTCAATCGCTATTATTATACCTATTTTTGTGAATTTTTTCAGTAGCCTATGAACAATATTTCAAAAGTTATTAAAATTTATGTATTTGGTATATTGGAAATTCGATAAACGTAATATTGAATATATTTGGGAATTTGTTTTGCGAAAACCATTGAAGCTACACCATTGCCGTTTCCAACACATATTTAGCAACATTATACTTATCTACTTGAATTTTCTCAACGCTCCATTTGCAACATTTCAATAGTTATTAATATTCACATATTTCGCGTCGCAATTATTAGATAAATGCAGTTTTACGAATTTTTCGGAAGATTTGGGAATTTATTTCGTCGAAACTATTAACGCTGCGCTATTGGAATTTTCAATACTTATTTAGTATCATTACAGCAATTTTTCTGAATTTTTTCAACGCTCCATTTGCAATACTTCAATAGTTATTAATATTCACATATTTCGCGTCGCAATAATTGGATAAATGCAGTTTTACGAATTTTTCGGGAGATTTGGGAATTTATTTCGTCGAAACTATTAACGCTGCGCTATTGGAATTTTCAATACTTATTTAGTATCATTACAACAATTTTTCTGAATTTTTTCAACAGTCCATTTGCAACATTTCAAAAGTTATTAACAGTCGCGTATTTTGTAATTCAGTAATTCGGTAATTGGAATATTCGAAGATATTTGTGAATTTATTTTGACGAAACGAACATTGCTACAATATTGTCATGTTATACAGTTGTTTAGTATTATTGTACCTATTTTTGTGAATTTTTTCAACAGTCCATTTGCAACATTTCAAAAGTTATTAATAATCGCGTATTTTGTAACTCAGTAATTTGTTAATTGCCATATTGAAATATATTTGGGAATTTATTTTGAAGAAACGAATATTGCTACAATATTGTCATTTCATACAGTTATTTAGTATTATTGTACCTATTTTTGTTAATTTTTTCAGTAGTCCATTTGCAACATTTCAAAAGTTATTAATAATCGCGTATTTTGCAACTTAGTAATTCGGTAATTGGAATATTGGAAGATATTTGGGAATTTATTTTGAGGAAACGAGTAATGCTACAATATTGTCATTTCACACACTCATTTAGTATCATTATACCTATTTTCCTGAATATTTTCAACAGTCCATTTGCAACATTTCAAAAGTTATTAACAATCGCGTATTTTGTAATTCAGTAATTCGGTAATTGGAATATTGGAAGATATTTGGGAATTTATTTTGAGGAAACGAGTAATGCTACAATATTGTCATTTCACACACTCATTTAGTATCATTATACCTATTTTCCTGAATATTTTCAACAGTCCATTTGCAACATTTCAAAAGTTATTAATAATCGCGTATTTTGCAACTTGGTAATTCGCTAATTTCAATATTGGAAGTCTTTTGGGAATTTATTTTGACGAAACGAATATTGCTACAATATTGTCATTTCATACACTCATTTAGTATCATTATACCTATTTTTCTGAATTTTTTCAAGAGTCCACTCGCAATATTTCCAAAGTTATTAATAATCGCGTATTTTGTAACTTATTAATTCGCTAATTCTAATATTGTATCTTATTTACGAATTTATTTCCCGGAAACGAATACTGCTACAATATTAACGTTTCACACAGTTATTCACCATCATTATACCTATTTGTGTGAATTTTTTCAAGGCTCCATTTCATCTCCACAACACTAAAAACATCTTAAACAACGATAATACTTCGACCACGTTTCTATCAGCGTAAAAGTTACACCTTCACGTTTTTTATTAAGTACGTATATAACGCTGACGCAACCATAGTCGTACTCTAATCGATACTTTCACTACTCTAGAGATACGATACACGCAGTAGATTAATATTTCCTTAAGCACCGTCAATCCACGTAACGCAAAATTGACGAATCATTTCGAAATAAGTGGAAACATCGTCCGCCATCTTCTTCCAATTTCGCTTTCGATTCTTCCGCGTTCGTAAACCGCGCAATCGATCGTTCCTCGCGCTCAATTCGCGCGGATCACGATTCGTGGATCGCGCGAGTCGCGCGATTCGCGGATCGCGATCGAGCGTCGCGCGCGTTTTCGAACCAGACGAAAAAGGCGACCGAAGAAACGGCGAATTTTCAGTTGGGCCCAAACGATCGACGCGTTGCGAACGAATCTCGGAGAGATCGAAACGCGGAACGATGAATCGCGCGCGTTCGCGGACGGCGAAGACTTCGAAAACGGACTCCAAGGAAGAGCGGGACGACGTTTCGCCACGTTCGCGGAAAGTGACTCGACTCCGCGCCCGTGAACGCGAGAGGCGGTCGACGAAACAGCAACGCGCGCGTTTCGGCACGCGCGATGGAATTTTCGCGTCGGCAAAAGAGTCGCACTTCTTCGCGTTTCTCGTCGAGCGCGCGTCGTTTCGTCGGCTGAATTTTTCGCGCACCGCCCGCCGGAATACGCGGAGCTCATCGACGTTCCACGGTGGAACGCGGCGCGCGTGTATTTTTAATTTTTAATTGTCTCGCTTCGGCGGCATTGGCGGGCGCTCGACTTTGCCAGCGACTCGAATATCGAACCGGCGATCGTTCATCGTCGCCCGACGCGCTCGCGGTTCAATAAACACGGAAAGGCGGCTTCGTCTCGCGTCCCTGGTCGACAGCGGTCAAATCGACCATTCGCCGGAATCTTCGCGAGTTTCGCCTTTTTTCTATCAGCACGAAGGTTTTAGCATAGAATATGCTTTACTGGGGGGTCCCGGCGAAATTATGAAACGCTGATTATGAAACGCTGATTATGAAACGCTGATAATGAAACTCTAGAATGAAACGCTTCAGTGTAACGTTTTCTTGTTTACACGTTTGACCACTCGACGCCACTCGGCTATCTTCGTCAGCCAAGCGCCATGAGTGGGGAATCGGCAGGCCGCAGTTCGGATCTCGATTCTCTGCTGCGCGGAATAGCAGTCATTCGTATTCCCACTATCGTTTCTATTGTAAATACCACCCCAAATATTGTACAGAATTAAAAGAAAAATAAAGAAAGAAAATACGAAACTCTAACAATTGTTTAAAATATGTCCGAAAACCATCAGCGTCGATAGTAGGAATACGAATGACTAATACAGAATTTACCTGGTAATGACTAATACGAATGAATAATATAGAAAAATATATGCGGTATATATTGCCATTTTACCACTGTACTTACTTCTACTTTTTATGTTGAAAATTTAGGGTTTTTTGTCATACTATTCATGTCATGTAGGATTGACATTAAATACAAAAATAAGTGAAACATATTTTAGAATTTCAAAGTTGTATTAAAAAAAAAAATAGTAACGGTGGGGTTTCGAACTCACAACCAACAGATTTGTAATCAGTCGCCCTACCGATCTACCTACAACCTCTTACGTTAAATGTAGTCAAATAATTCATTTACTCCATGCCTGTCAAACTTTAAATCAAAATATCTCGAGAACGAAGGCCCATTGTGAAGAAACCCATTAGGGTTTTAGCATAGAATATGCTTTACTGGGGGGTACCGGCGAAATTATGAAACGCTGATAATGAAACGCTGATTATGAAACGCTAGAATGAAACGCTTCATTGTAACGTTTGATGATCGTCTTGTTCGAGAGACTGCGATGATTTCATTTCCTTCGTATTGATCTATTCACTCGACTTCTTAATGATGTCATCGTTTCCTTTAGAATGGCGTTTTACTTATAAGGGCACGCGAATCCGAAAGACATCAGTCTTTAACGATTGTTCGTGTGTTCATCATGAGTTCTCGAGGGAATGAAATTTCTGAAAGTGAAGTTATCGCGGCGCTGAAAGTACAAGATGAAATTTTGTGTGAAATAAGAAATTTAGAGCTTTCTTCGACTGATTGTTTACCTCAGCAAATATCCTTCTCGTTCCTTAAATCTCTTGTTGAAAGTAGTAATAATCGGAATTCGGCGAAGGAACAATGTCGACTTTATGAAAACGGAAAAAGACCACCAATAAATACTAAAGAAAGAGTTCGTCTGTTTAGAGAACGAAAAAAAAAGAAACTTGTAAATGAGCAGATAATTTCTACGAAAAACGTCACATCGGGATCATGCGTGGATCAAATACGATCGCTGAGTAGTACTGAGCGTGTCAGAAAGATGAGACAGTTGCGGAAGGAACGTATGGGAATGGAAGATGTTCGCAAAACAAACGAAAAGCTAACTAAGCCTATGACGAGTACGGAGCGGGTTAAGAAATTTCGAGAGCGTCAAGATCAAGAAAGGCAACAGGAAGCGAAATTGAAAGAAAAATTGGAAACAAATGGAGAGCGAGCTCAGCCTGTGAAAAGTACAGAGAGAGTTAAGAAATTTAGAGAGCGTCAAAATCAAGAAAGGCAACAAGCGGAATTGAAAGAAGAATTGGAAACTCATGGAGAGGAGATGGAAAATGAAGGGTCGTCATTAGATGAATTGTTTTGGGACTTATTTGTTAAAAACGACTACGGATACGTATGTTCCATTTGCGATAGAATATGGTTTCGTAGGGATATTGTGCTCGTTTCTTCTTTGAAAAAAAATATTGATGAAATATTATCGTTACTCTCACGAGAATTTCCAGGAGAAAATGTTACTGAATTCGGTTGTTGTTCTACATGTCGAGATTCAATTATAGCTAAACGAATTCCTTCACTTTCTAAATCGAATGGTTTTGTTTATCCACCGTTTCCGAACGACTTACCACCTTTAGATTGTGTGGTTGAACGCTTGATTTCGCCTAGACTTCCATTCATGCAGATCAGGCGTTTACGTTATGCTGGTGGTGCTAAAAAAATTATTGGTCAAGTTGTAAATGTTCCTGTTGATGTTGGTGATATGGTTTCTGTTTTGCCACGCTATCTTGATAATGATGAAGCTGTAAATGTTCACATTAAGAGAAACTTGCTTCACAAGTCAACGTATATCGAGGGTTTTGTCAAAAAGTCGACTGTTAAAGCTTGGTTGCAATTTCTTTTAAAAACGCCGTTGTATATTCAGTACAATGTAACTGTTAATGATGACTTCTTCTTAAACGAAGGAACAGAGCCCTTACCAGAAAAGAGCGAAAAAGGTAATGTGAATATTGAAGAAATAAATGAAAAGGAAGAAACAGGAGTCAAAATGTTAATGGCTGTACAGCGCTCGATGATGTGGTCCGAGGATAAATACATTGCAATGGCTCCTGGAGCAAATAAATCTGTATTAAATTTGGTCTTTGATGAACATGCTGAAGAATTATCCTTTCCTTCGATTTATCTGGGAGAACCTCGTAAATTTAAATCTAGTGTACGTGTTACACCATTTATGATGGCTATGAGCGAAATTAGACGAAAAGACAGACGAGGTGCCGTTCCGGATCATATTCTTTATATGGCGTCTAAAATCATGAGATTGCGTCTTTCTGGAGAATTAACTCATCAGTTTCGTAAAACAGTGGATCTTTCCAAGGTGACTAGGAAAATGATAGAGGATCCAGAATTTCTCGAACGGACCATTGACCATAATATGTCGTTCCTTCGATCAATTCCAAATTCTGCTATGTATTGGGCTGGGAGAAAGAGAGACGTTTTTGCGATGTTACGGCAGCTCGGAAAACCGACGATGTTCTTGACGCTGAGTGCTAATGAAGTTCGATGGCCAAATTTACTTCGTCTTCTATATAGACTTAGGCATGGAAAGGAATTTGTTGGAAACATAATGGAATTGTCATCGTTGGATAGAGCTGATCTTGTGAACGACGATCCAGTTACTTGTGTTTTATATTTCAATAAACTCGTGGATGTGATTATGCCGTTACTGAAGCGCAAACGTGGATCGATATTCGGTAGATTTCGTGTTCTTGATTATTTCAAAAGGATCGAATTTCAACATCGTGGTAGTCCTCATGCCCATATCTTGTTGTGGTTGGATAATGATTTTGCAGGAGAAGTTTCCGAACGTATGCCGATAGCGGTGGATATGGTCGATGAATTATGTACCGTTGATGCGTCGATTTTGAGACGTCCTACAAATCAAATTCATCACCACACATTTACGTGTTACAAAAAAAAACAATCGGAGTGTAGATTTGGAGCACCGTTTTGGCCTATGAAAAGAACAACTGTATTATTACCGATGTCTATTGGAGATGGTCAAAGAAATAAACTCCGTACTAGGTATAAAATGCTCCACATTAATTTGGAAATTGAGGATTATGAATCAATTGATGCTTTTTGGAGAGAAAATCATATTGCAAATGAAGAGGAATATTTCAATATACTTCGTGCTGGAATAAATAGACCAACCATGTTCATCAAACGGACGATGCAACAGAAAATGGTTAACGTTTTCAACCGTTGGATTGCAGGAAAGATGCAGTCTAATATGGATTTACAGTTTATATTAGAAGAGTATTCTTGCGCCGCGTACGTGGTTGAATATGTTAATAAAACTAACCGTGGTATTAGTAATCTTCATCGGGAATTAATTAAATTGCGCGACGAATACCCGGACAGTGATTACAGTGAACTGTTGCGCTCTGTTGGTATTCAGATTTTGAATAGTGTTGAAATGAGTACGCAGGAAGCAGCGTGGTTTCTTCTGCGGTTACCGATGTCACAATCATCACGTAATATAATGTACATTCCAACCGTATGGCCTCATGAACGACTTTGTGTCAAAAAAACTAAAGCTCGTTTAGACAAAGAAAATGTCGCAGAAAGTGATACGAGTATTTGGACGGAAAACGTAATCGAAAAGTATGAGAAGAGACCCGAGAAACTTGAAAATCTTACACTCGCAGAGTTTGTTGCTAATTACAACAACAATGGAGGAAGAAGAACAGAACCAAGGATTATCCGATACAGCTCATACGGATTGGAAGAGGTAGATGAATATAAACGCGAAAAAGTGTTGTTGCATTATCCATTTAGATCTGAGGCAGTTGACTTACTTGATTGTAATAAATTTCTTCAGATATATTGCGGCCATGAAAAAGAAATTTTAAAGAGAGCTTCGGATTTCGAATCTGGAATGGACATAAATAAAGTGATGGAAATGGCGAAACAATTTCAGTCTGAGTTTGATCGAAATCAGATGAATGAAAAAGCAGAAAAAAAATATAACAAAAGTAGCGAAATCGAGGCGGTAGATGCCGACTTTCAACTTCCCAAGGTTAATGACGACGACTTAAAAGCGATACATTTAACGAAATTAAATGGGGTTATTCGGAAGAGAGAAAATGTACTGAGTGCTGAAGAATATTGTAAACGGATGCATTGTACAAATTTTGAACAAAGGTCATTAATACTTGAAAGTATTTACAGACTCATTTACTTACGTTCAGAACCTATTCAGATTTTCTTTACTGGCCCTGAAAAAAAAAAAAAAACGTTTACAATGAAATTAATGATGGAGACGTACAATCGCTTTTCCCAGAATAGTTCATCGAGTTACAACTCCTTCATTGCTTGTGCTTCAACTGGGAAAGCTGCAGCAGCACTAGGAGGAACTACTGTGCATTCGGCTTTTAAAATCACCATGAACAGAGAGGGCTCAGGGTTGCGTCTAGATCAACTATCGTCGTACCGTTATGCTTTCAACGGTATTGAAACCATCTTCATCGACGAAATAAGTATGATTGGGTCGGAAGTATTTCATACGATTAACAACCGTCTCGCACAGATAAATAATGTACACGATAAACCATTCGGTGGAATGAACATAGTGTTCTGTGGGGATTTACGTCAACTCCCACCAGTTATGTCTACGCCTATATACAAACGGCACCGGCAGCGTATTACTGGAGAAATGTTGTGGCATCAGTTGAAGTACTATCCTCTTGTTCAAGTAATGAGACAAAGCGACGCGATGTTTTCTGGTATGTTAACGAAGATCGGTGATGGTAAGGCTTTAACTGTCGAAGAAGCTTCTGTTCTGGAATCAAGATTTGTTCTCAAAGGTGAAGTATCCATTGTAGCTGGTGATGCAGTTCGTTTATTTCTATCGAATGCTGCAGTTGAAAATTACAACAGAGAAGTAACTGATATTGATGAAGCTGTGGTGTCGCTGTCCAATGACAGCTACAGTGGCTATTGCAACAATGAACAATTGACTAGTATGAGAACGAAGGTCCATAAAATGAGAACAATTGAGACAAGCGGACTGCCCTACAAGATTTTTCTAGTTATTGGACGTCCGTATATGATAACTACAAATGTCGATGTCAATGATGGTTTAGTAAATGGTGCTATTGGTATTTTGCGTTTCGTTGAATACGAAAGTTCAAATACTGGTGATGGGATTAAGAGGTTGTGGTTGCAATTTCCTACTGATAATATTGGACGACTTCAAAGAGCAAAATGCAAAGCGTTTGTGCAGAATAATCCAGAACTGGATTTGAAATGGGTTCCGATATTTAAGCGCACAGCTAACATCACTTTTTCTACGAAAGCTTTAAATTGCCGGCGGTTGCAGTTCCCATTGGTCGAGGCGTCGGCTTTAACGATTCATAAATCACAGGGTGGTACCTACGATCGAATTGTTTATGATTATAGTAAATCACACGAACACTCATTGGTGTACGTCGCTTTGAGTCGAGTTACAAGTTTAGATGGATTGTACTTGACTAATCAGGATGATGATTTTACGTTCTACCATAAACGAGGATCTATCAATAAACCATTGCATGAGGAATTTAAACGTCTAGAAAATCATAAGATGGAAACTATATCGAGCAAATGTGTCTCGTTCTTTGCTTCCGTGCCACAAACGGGATTAACTCAAACAATGATCAATGTGCAGAGCTTACGTGCACATGCGGCGGATTTAGCGACTGATTTTGTCGTTCAAAAGTCTAAGATCCTTTCTTTGAGTGAAACTTGGTTGGGAAATGACGAAGAAGTTGAAATTCCGCATTTCAAGAAAATTTGTCAATATAAACGCAAAGGAATACGTGCTGCAGGTGTTGCTGTTTATGCTAACAAGAACAGTTCTTTAAATGCAATAAAACATAAACTCGTTTTGAAAACATAAATGGAAAATGTAGAAAATCCTGTTGGTGATATTTGTGCCGCTGAAGTTGAGATCGATGGAAAATTAATGTTGGTCGTTTCGTTTTACATTACACCTGGTACTTCTCTAGATGATACAAAGGATTTCTTTGAAATGAATTTACTATGGTACTGTCCAAGAGTTGTTGATGTTATGGAATCACTACAACGTCGAGGTTACAAAAATATTCCGATCATTATGTCTGGTGACTTAAATTTGGATTTGCAAACAAAAGCTGGAAAATCCTTCATCGAATTTATGTCTTCTAGCTTCGATATGCGGTTAAGAAATGACCGAATGGTTCCTACTACTAGAGGTGGGACCACCATTGATGCGGTGTTTACTCGGCACGTTGAAGATCTTCCTTGTGTCAATTTTGTGTCGTACTTTAGTTACCATCAGCCTATATTATCGATTACTAACGGCGAAAGTGTAACAGAAACACCAATAAATGAATAATTGTACTTCGTCAAATTATATGTGTACCACTATTGTTATAAAAAAAAAAATAAATGGTTTTGATCTGAAATTTTTTGTTGGTTCGTCGATTTTGTGTTCAAACATCTACAGTATAGTTTCTAAGTTTTGCATGCATTTAGGATGTCTTGTCATCGCAGGTTTGTGTAACTTTGTAGTTAGCTGCGCACACAACAATTCAGCAATGCAGTTTAGCTGTTACAAGTAGAAATGAGGAAGCATATTCTATGCACAGTTTCAAATTCGTTGAAGCTGCTCAGTTTTTTCGGTCGATCGAAGTTTGGGGTGACGATTGGCGGGTGGCAGGTTTGGGAATTTATTTTCGGCGAACGAGTAAAGCTGCGGTATTGGAATTTTGGATTGTTGTTTAGTATTGTTGGAACGATTTTTGGGAATTTTTTCGAGAGTCCATTTGCGATATTTTGGAAGTTATTAATAATTGAGTGTTTTGTAACTCACTAATTCGATAATTGGAATATTGAAATATATTTGGGAATTTATTTTGACGAAACGATTATTGCTACAATATTGTCCTTTCACACACTTATTCACTATCATTATACCTATTTTTGCGAATTTTTTCAACAGTCCATTTGCAATATTTCAAAAGTTATTAATAATCGCGTATTTTATATTGTAGAAATTGGATATATGGAATTTTGCGAATTTTTGGGTATATTTCGGAATTTATTTGGACAAAACTATTAATGCTACGATATTGAAATTCTCAATACTTATTTAAGGACACAATAGCTATTTTTGTGAATTTTCTCAATGCTCCATTTGCAACATTTCAAAAGTTATTAACAATCGCGTATTTTGCAACTTAGTAATTCGGTAACTGGAATATTCGAGAGTATTTGGGAATTTATTTTGACGATACGAATATTGCTACAATATTGTCGTTTCATACAGTTATTTAGTATAATTGTACCTATTTTTGTGAATTTTTTCAACAGTCCATTTGTAACATTTCAAAAGTTATTAATAATCGCGTATTTTGTAACTCAGTAATTTGGTAATTGGAATATTGGAATATATTCGTGAATTTATTTTGACGAAACGAATATTGCTACAATATTGTCGTTTCATACAGTTATTTAGTATCATTGTACCTATTTTTCCTAATTTTTTCAAGAGCCCATTTGCAACATTTCAAAGGTTATTAATAATCGCGTATTTTGTAACTCAGTAATTCGTTAATTGGAATATTCGAAGATTTTTAGGAATTTATTTTGACGAAACCAATATTGCTACAATATTGTCATTCCATACACTCATTTAGTATCATTATACCTATTTTTGTGAATTTTTTCAAGAATCCATTTGCAACATTTCAAAAGTTATTAACAATCGCGTATTTTGTAACTCAGTAATTCGGTAATTGGAATATTGGAAGATATTTGGGAATTTATTTTGACGATACGAATATTGCTACAATATTGTCGTTTCATACAGTTATTTAGTATCATTATACCTATTTTTGTGAATTTTTTCAATGCTCCATTGGCAATATTTCAAAAGTTATTAATAATCGCGTATTTTGTAACTCAGTAATTCGGTAATTGGAATATTGGAACATATTTAGAAATTTATTTTGTGGAAACGAATAATGCTACAATATTGTCCTTTGACACACTCATTTAGTATCGTTATACCTATGTTTGTGAATTTTTTCATCAGTCCATTTGCAACATTTCAAAAGTTATTAATAATCGCGTATTTTGTAACTCAGTAATTCGGTAATTGGAATATTGGAATATATTTGTGAATTTATTTTGACGAAACGAATATTGCTACAATATTGTCGTTTCATACAGTTATTTAGTATCATTGTACCTATTTTTCCTAATTTTTTCAAGAGCCCATTTGCAACATTTCAAAAGTTATTAATAATCGCGTATTTTGTAACTCAGTAATTTGGTAATTGGAATATTAGAAGATATTTGTGAATTTATTTTGACGAAACGAATATTGCTATATTATTGTCATTTCATACATTCATTTACTATCATTATACCTATTTTTGTGAATTTTTTCAACAGTCCATTCGCAACATTTCAAAAGTTATTAATAATCGCGTATTTTGTAACTCAGTAATTCGGTAATTGGAATATTGGAATATATTTGTGAATTTATTTTGACGAAACGAATATTGCTACAATATTGTCGTTTCATACAGTTATTTAGTATCATTGTACCTATTTTTCCTAATTTTTTCAAGAGCCCATTTGCAACATTTCAAAGGTTATTAATAATCGCGTATTTTGTAACTCAGTAATTCGTTAATTGGAATATTGGAAGATTTTTAGGAATTTATTTTGACGAAACCAATATTGCTACAATATTGTCATTCCATACACTCATTTAGTATCATTATACCTATTTTGTGAATTTTTTCAACAGTCCATTCGCAACATTTCAAAAGTTATTAACAATCGCGTATTTTGCAACTTAGTGATTCGCTAATTTGAATATTGGAAGACATTTGATAATTTATTTCGCGAAAACGATTAATGCTACAATATTCTCCTTTCACACACTCATTCACTATCATCATACCTATTTTCCCCAATTTTTTCACCAGTCCATTCGCAACATTTCCAAAGTTACGACAAACACTTTAAAACCGTAAAACCTTAAAACCGATGAGAGCAATTCAATATTATTCCAATCTTAATTCTCACAATTAATTCAACAACAACACTTGACTTAATTAATTCAACAACGCTGAATTGCTATCGAAAGTGCATCTAAACACCAATCGAAATTCCACGCATCGAAAAATCGACGTTTATCCAAAAAATCGACATTTATCCAAAAATTCGAAATCGTTTCGGCGGCGATTCGCAAATTAACTACTAGTAATCGAAATGCAATCATTTTCTGGCTTTTTGCAAACCTCCACGTCGACTATTAAAGCGGAGAACTTAACGAAATGAATAATTGAACGTAATAATAAACGTTTGAAATCGTTGGAAACGAAAATGGTTTGAAAATGGAAAAGCGTGGAAAAGCGAGAGTCGTGGAGTTAAAAAGTAGAATACTCTCGCGAGTGTTGATACATCTCGTGCGCAAAGGGTTAGTAGGGTTCGTTATTAGTTCAGTTAGAAGAGAAACTGAAGAAAGTGTGTAATTGTATTTTTTTTGGGAGCGATCGGAATTAAATTGATTGAGGAGGAGGAAAAAAGGCGAAGATGAAGAGTGAGAAATGTTTTACTCGATTACGAAGCTGTCACGGGTTTGGTTAATAAGTATTGGAAACGGCGAGGTTGTAGCTTTAATCGTTTGCGCTAAATAAATTGCCAAATATCTTGCAATATTTCAATGTTCGAATTAGTGAGTTACGAAATACGCGATTGTTAATAACTTTGGAAATATTGCAAATGGACTCTTGAAAAAATTCACAAAAATAGATATTATAATACTAAATAACTGTATGAAGTGACAATATTGTAGCTTTTTTCGTTTCCGCAAAATAAATTGCCAAATATCTTGCAATATTCATGTTATCGAATTAGTGAGTTACGAAATACGCGATTATTAATAACTTTCGAAATATTGCAAATGGACACTTGAAAAAATTCCCAAAAATAGGTACAATAATATTAAATAACAATCCAAAATCCCAATATTGTAGCTTAACTCGTTTCCCCAAAATAAATTCCCAAATATCTTCCACTATTCCAATCACCGAATTACTAAGTTACAAAATACGCGATTATTAATAACTTTTGAAATATTGCAAATGGACACTTGAAAAAATTCAGAAAAATAGGTACAATAATACTAAGTAACAATCCAAAATCCCAATATCGTAGCTTTACTGATTTCTCCAAAATAAATTCCCAAATATCTTCCAATATTCCAATGTTCGAATTACTAACTTACAAAACATTCAATTATTAATAACTTCCAAAATATTGCAAATGGACTATTGAAAAAATTCACAAAAATAGTTACAATAATACTAAATAACTATCCAAAATCCCAATATTGCAGCTTTACTCGTTTCCCCAAAATAAATTCCCAAATACCTTCCACTATTCCAATGTTCGAATTACTAACTAACAAAACACTCAATTATTAATAACTTTTGAAATATTGCAAATGGGCTCTTGAAAAAATTCACAAAAATAGTTACAATAATACTAAATATCTATCCAAAATCCCAATATTGTAGCTTTACTCGTTTCCCCAAAATAAATTCCCAAATACCTTCCACTATTCCAATCACCGAATTACTAACTAACAAAACAATCAATTATTAATAACTTTCGAAATATTGCAAATGAACTCTTGAAAAAATTCAGAAAAATAAGTACAATAATACTAAGTAACAATCCAAAATTCCAATATTGCAGCTTTACTCGTTTCCCCAAAATAAATTCCCAAATATCTTCCACTATTCCAATCACCGAATTACTAAGTTACAAAATACGCGATTATTAATAACTTTTGAAATGTTGCAAATGGACTCTTGAAAAAATTCACAAAAATAGATATTATAATACTAAATAACTATTCAAAATCGCCAATATTGTAGCTTTACTCGTTTCCCCAAAATAAATTCCCAAATACCTTCCACTATTTCAATCACCGAATTACTAACTAACAAAACACTCAATTATTAATAACTTTCGAAATATTGCAAATGAACTCTTGCTAAAATTCAGAAAAATAGGTACAATAATACTAAGTAACAATCCAAAATTCCAATATTGCAGCTTTACTCGTTTCCCCAAAATAAATTCCCAAATACCTTCCACTATTCCAATGTTCGAATTACTAACTTACAAAACATTCAATTATTAATAACTTCCAAAATATTACAAATGGACTATTGAAAAAATTCACAAAAATAGGTACAATTATACTAAATAACTGTATGAAACGACAATATTGTAGCAATATTCGTTTCGTCAAAATAAATTCACAAATATCTTCCAATACTCCAATTACCGAATTATTAAGTTACAAAACACTCAATTATTAGTAACTTCCAAAATATTGCAAATGGACTATTGAAAAAATTCCCAAAAATAGATATTATAATCCTAAATAACTATTCAAAAACGCCAATATTGTAGCTTTACTCGTTTCCCCAAAATAAATTCCCAAATCTCTTCCAATATTCCAATTACCGAATTATTAAGATACAAAATACGCGATTGTTAATAACTTTTGAAATGTTGCAAATAGACTGTTGAAAAAATTTGGGAAAATAGGTATAATGATAGTGAATGAGTGTGTGAGAGGACAATATTGTAGCATTATTCGTTTTCACAAAATAAATTCCCAAATATCTTCCACTATTCCAATCACCGAATTACTAAGTTGCAAAACACGCGATTATTAATAACTTTCGAAATGTTGCAAACGGAAAAAAAGAAACAACAGAACATCGAAAAACAACAAAAAACAAACGGAACATAGTTAAATAAACAGCTAAACAATTATTCTCTTCGCTAATTGCACGTAAATTTGTTTTTCATATTTAGTAAATTGAATTTCGCAACAGAATTAATAAAATAAAGTAAAATCAAAATTCAGTAACAAAGAATTAATAAAGAAACTAAAATAAAGCAAAATAAAATAAACTAAAATAGCATAAAATAGAAGAAAAAATCATTTAATGAATTAATGAAATAAAATGAAAGAAATAACGATTATTTATTATTCCTTTATTTCGTTTCGTTCGAACGAAAGAAATTTCCTCGCTTTTTCTTTCGCCGATCGATTCGACGTGACACACGTGTAACGTAATTCAATGGCAAACACGAGATTTAATGTGGGTCGCACGTTTCTTTCTGCAATGTCGGCCGATATTGCGATAATGATTACTATAATGATTCGGTAAACACATTATTCGGTGATTGGAATATTGGAAGATGTTTGGGAATTTATTTTGGGGAAACGAGTAAAGCTGCAATATTGTCGTTTCATACAGTTAATTAGTATCATTATACCTATTTTTGTGATTTTTTTCAAGAGTCCATTTGCAATATTTTGAAAGTTATTAATAATTGAGTGTTTTGCAACTTAGTAATTCGCTAAATTTAATATTGGAACATACGTAGGAATTTATTTTGCGGAAACGAATAATGCTACAATATTTTCCTGTCAAACACTCATTCACCATTACCATACCTATTTTCTTGAAATTTTTCAATGCTGCATTTGCAACATTTCAGAAGTTATTAATAATCGCGTATTTTGAAAGTTTCTAAATCGGTGATTGGAATATTGGATGATATTTGGGAATTTATTTTGGGAAAACGAATAATGCTACAATATTGTCGTTTCATACAGTTAATTAGTATTATTATACCTATTTTTGGGAATTTTTGCAAGAGTCCATTTGCAACATTTCAAAAGTTATTAATAATTGAGTGTTTTGTAAGTTAGTAATTCGGTGATTGGAATATTGGAAGGTATTTGGGAATTTATTTTGGGTAAACGAATAAAGCTACGGTATTGGAATTTTGGATTGTTGTTTAGTATTATTGGAACGATTTTTGGGAATTTTTTCAGGCGTCCATTTGCAATATTTTGGAAGTTATTAATAATTGAGTGTTTTGTTAGTTAGTAATTCGGTAATTGGAATATTGGAAGGTATTTGGGAATTTATTTTGGGGAAACGAGTAAAGCTGCAATATTGGAATTTTGGATTGTTGTTTAGTATTATTGGAACGATTTTTGGGAATTTTTTCAAGAGTCCATTTGCAATATTTTGGAAGTTATTAATAATTGAGTGTTTCGTTAGTTAGTGATTCGGTAATTGGAATATTGGAAGGTATTTGGGAATTTATTTTGGGGAAACGAGTAAAGCTGCAATATTGGAATTTTGGATTGTTGTTTAGTATTATTGGAACGATTTTTGGGAATTTTTGCAAGAGTCCATTTGCAATATTTTGGAAGTTATTAATAATTGAGTGTTTTGTTAGTTAGTAATTCGGTAATTGGAATATTGGAAGGTATTTGGGAATTTATTTTGGGGAAACGAGTAAAGCTGCAATATTGGAATTTTGGATTGTTGTTTAGTATTATTCGAACGATTTTTGGGAATTTTTTCAAGAGTCCATTTGCAATATTTCAAAAGTTATTAATAATTGAGTGTTTTGTAAGTTAGTAATTCGGTGATTGGAATATTGGAAGGTATTTGGGAATTTATTTTGGGTAAACGAATAAAGCTACGGTATTGGAATTTTGGATTGTTGTTTAGTATTATTCGAACGATTTTTGGGAATTTTTTCAGGCGTCCATTTGCAATATTTTGGAAGTTATTAATAATTGAGTGTTTTGTTAGTTAGTAATTCGGTAATTGGAATATTGGAAGGTATTTGGGAATTTATTTTGGGGAAACGAGTAAAGCTGCAATATTGGAATTTTCGATTGTTGTTTAGTATTATTGGAACGATTTTTGGGAATTTTTTCAAGAGTCCATTTGCAATATTTTGGAAGTTATTAATAATTGAGTGTTTTGTTAGTTAGTAATTCGGTGATTGGAATATTGGAAGGTATTTGGGAATTTATTTTGGGGAAACGAGTAAAGCTACAATATTGGAATTTTGGATTGTTGTTTAGTATTATTCGAACGATTTTTGGGAATTTTTTCAGGCGTCCATTTGCAATATTTTGGAAGTTATTAATAATTGAGTGTTTTGTTAGTTAGTAATTCGGTAATTGGAATATTGGAAGGTATTTGGGAATTTATTTTGGGGAAACGAGTAAAGCTGCAATATTGGAATTTTCGATTGTTGTTTAGTATTATTGGAACGATTTTTGGGAATTTTTTCAAGAGTCCATTTGCAATATTTTGGAAGTTATTAATAATTGAGTGTTTTGTTAGTTAGTAATTCGGTAATTGGAATATTGGAAGGTATTTGGGAATTTATTTTGTGGAAACGAGTGAAGCTGCAATATTGGAATTTTGGATTGTTGTTTAGTATCATTCGAACGATTTTTGGGAATTTTTGCAAGAGTCCATTTGCAATATTTTGGAAGTTATTAATAATTGAGTGTTTTGTTAGTTAGTAATTCGGTGATTGGAATATTGGAAGGTATTTGGGAATTTATTTTGGGGAAACGAGTAAAGCTGCAATATTGGAATTTTGGATTGTTGTTTAGTATTATTCGAACGATTTTTGGGAATTTTAGCACGAGTCCATTTGCAATATTTTGGAAGTTATTAATAATTGAGTGTTTTGTTAGTTAGTAATTCGGTGATTGGAATATTGGAAGGTATTTGGGAATTTATTTTGGGGAAACGAGTAAAGCTACAATATTGGAATTTTGGATTGTTGTTTAGTATTATTCGAACGATTTTTGGGAATTTTAGCAAGAGTCCATTTGCAATATTTTGGAAGTTATTAATAATTGAGTGTTTTGTTAGTTAGTAATTCGGTAATTGGAATATTGGAAGGTATTTGGGAATTTATTTTGGGGAAACGAGTAAAGCTGCAATATTGGAATTTTCGATTGTTGTTTAGTATTATTGGAACGATTTTTGGGAATTTTTTCAAGAGTCCATTTGCAATATTTTGGAAGTTATTAATAATTGAGTGTTTTGTTAGTTAGTAATTCGGTAATTGGAATATTGGAAGGTATTTGGGAATTTATTTTGGGGAAACGAGTAAAGCTGCAATATTGGAATTTTCGATTGTTGTTTAGTATTATTGGAACGATTTTTGGGAATTTTTTCAAGAGTCCATTTGCAATATTTTGGAAGTTATTAATAATTGAGTGTTTTGTTAGTTAGTAATTCGGTGATTGGAATATTGGAAGGTATTTGGGAATTTATTTTGGGGAAACGAGTAAAGCTACAATATTGGAATTTTGGATTGTTGTTTAGTATTATTCGAACGATTTTTGGGAATTTTTTCAGGCGTCCATTTGCAATATTTTGGAAGTTATTAATAATTGAGTGTTTTGTTAGTTAGTAATTCGGTAATTGGAATATTGGAAGGTATTTGGGAATTTATTTTGGGGAAACGAGTAAAGCTGCAATATTGGAATTTTCGATTGTTGTTTAGTATTATTGGAACGATTTTTGGGAATTTTTTCAAGAGTCCATTTGCAATATTTTGGAAGTTATTAATAATTGAGTGTTTTGTTAGTTAGTAATTCGGTAATTGGAATATTGGAAGGTATTTGGGAATTTATTTTGTGGAAACGAGTGAAGCTGCAATATTGGAATTTTGGATTGTTGTTTAGTATCATTCGAACGATTTTTGGGAATTTTTGCAAGAGTCCATTTGCAATATTTTGGAAGTTATTAATAATTGAGTGTTTTGTTAGTTAGTAATTCGGTGATTGGAATATTGGAAGGTATTTGGGAATTTATTTTGGGGAAACGAGTAAAGCTGCAATATTGGAATTTTGGATTGTTGTTTAGTATTATTCGAACGATTTTTGGGAATTTTAGCACGAGTCCATTTGCAATATTTTGGAAGTTATTAATAATTGAGTGTTTTGTTAGTTAGTAATTCGGTGATTGGAATATTGGAAGGTATTTGGGAATTTATTTTGGGGAAACGAGTAAAGCTACAATATTGGAATTTTGGATTGTTGTTTAGTATTATTCGAACGATTTTTGGGAATTTTAGCAAGAGTCCATTTGCAATATTTTGGAAGTTATTAATAATTGAGTGTTTTGTTAGTTAGTAATTCGGTAATTGGAATATTGGAAGGTATTTGGGAATTTATTTTGGGGAAACGAGTAAAGCTGCAATATTGGAATTTTCGATTGTTGTTTAGTATTATTGGAACGATTTTTGGGAATTTTTTCAAGAGTCCATTTGCAATATTTTGGAAGTTATTAATAATTGAGTGTTTTGTTAGTTAGTAATTCGGTAATTGGAATATTGGAAGGTATTTGGGAATTTATTTTGTGGAAACGAGTGAAGCTGCAATATTGGAATTTTGGATTGTTGTTTAGTATCATTCGAACGATTTTTGGGAATTTTTGCAAGAGTCCATTTGCAATATTTTGGAAGTTATTAATAATTGAGTGTTTTGTTAGTTAGTAATTCGGTGATTGGAATATTGGAAGGTATTTGGGAATTTATTTTGGGGAAACGAGTAAAGCTGCAATATTGGAATTTTGGATTGTTGTTTAGTATTATTCGAACGATTTTTGGGAATTTTAGCACGAGTCCATTTGCAATATTTTGGAAGTTATTAATAATTGAGTGTTTTGTTAGTTAGTAATTCGGTGATTGGAATATTGGAAGGTATTTGGGAATTTATTTTGGGGAAACGAGTAAAGCTACAATATTGGAATTTTGGATTGTTGTTTAGTATTATTCGAACGATTTTTGGGAATTTTAGCAAGAGTCCATTTGCAATATTTTGGAAGTTATTAATAATTGAGTGTTTTGTTAGTTAGTAATTCGGTAATTGGAATATTGGAAGGTATTTGGGAATTTATTTTGGGGAAACGAGTAAAGCTGCAATATTGGAATTTTCGATTGTTGTTTAGTATTATTGGAACGATTTTTGGGAATTTTTTCAAGAGTCCATTTGCAATATTTTGGAAGTTATTAATAATTGAGTGTTTTGTTAGTTAGTAATTCGGTAATTGGAATATTGGAAGGTATTTGGGAATTTATTTTGGGGAAACGAGTAAAGCTGCAATATTGGAATTTTCGATTGTTGTTTAGTATTATTGGAACGATTTTTGGGAATTTTTTCAAGAGTCCATTTGCAATATTTTGGAAGTTATTAATAATTGAGTGTTTTGTTAGTTAGTAATTCGGTGATTGGAATATTGGAAGGTATTTGGGAATTTATTTTGGGGAAACGAGTAAAGCTACAATATTGGAATTTTGGATTGTTGTTTAGTATTATTCGAACGATTTTTGGGAATTTTTTCAGGCGTCCATTTGCAATATTTTGGAAGTTATTAATAATTGAGTGTTTTGTTAGTTAGTAATTCGGTAATTGGAATATTGGAAGGTATTTGGGAATTTATTTTGGGGAAACGAGTAAAGCTGCAATATTGGAATTTTCGATTGTTGTTTAGTATTATTGGAACGATTTTTGGGAATTTTTTCAAGAGTCCATTTGCAATATTTTGGAAGTTATTAATAATTGAGTGTTTTGTTAGTTAGTAATTCGGTAATTGGAATATTGGAAGGTATTTGGGAATTTATTTTGTGGAAACGAGTGAAGCTGCAATATTGGAATTTTGGATTGTTGTTTAGTATCATTCGAACGATTTTTGGGAATTTTTGCAAGAGTCCATTTGCAATATTTTGGAAGTTATTAATAATTGAGTGTTTTGTTAGTTAGTAATTCGGTGATTGGAATATTGGAAGGTATTTGGGAATTTATTTTGGGGAAACGAGTAAAGCTGCAATATTGGAATTTTGGATTGTTGTTTAGTATTATTCGAACGATTTTTGGGAATTTTAGCACGAGTCCATTTGCAATATTTTGGAAGTTATTAATAATTGAGTGTTTTGTTAGTTAGTAATTCGGTGATTGGAATATTGGAAGGTATTTGGGAATTTATTTTGGGGAAACGAGTAAAGCTACAATATTGGAATTTTGGATTGTTGTTTAGTATTATTCGAACGATTTTTGGGAATTTTAGCAAGAGTCCATTTGCAATATTTTGGAAGTTATTAATAATTGAGTGTTTTGTTAGTTAGTAATTCGGTAATTGGAATATTGGAAGGTATTTGGGAATTTATTTTGGGGAAACGAGTAAAGCTGCAATATTGGAATTTTCGATTGTTGTTTAGTATTATTGGAACGATTTTTGGGAATTTTTTCAAGAGTCCATTTGCAATATTTTGGAAGTTATTAATAATTGAGTGTTTTGTTAGTTAGTAATTCGGTAATTGGAATATTGGAAGGTATTTGGGAATTTATTTTGTGGAAACGAGTGAAGCTGCAATATTGGAATTTTGGATTGTTGTTTAGTATCATTCGAACGATTTTTGGGAATTTTTGCAAGAGTCCATTTGCAATATTTTGGAAGTTATTAATAATTGAGTGTTTTGTTAGTTAGTAATTCGGTGATTGGAATATTGGAAGGTATTTGGGAATTTATTTTGGGGAAACGAGTAAAGCTGCAATATTGGAATTTTGGATTGTTGTTTAGTATTATTCGAACGATTTTTGGGAATTTTAGCACGAGTCCATTTGCAATATTTTGGAAGTTATTAATAATTGAGTGTTTTGTTAGTTAGTAATTCGGTGATTGGAATATTGGAAGGTATTTGGGAATTTATTTTGGGGAAACGAGTAAAGCTACAATATTGGAATTTTGGATTGTTGTTTAGTATTATTCGAACGATTTTTGGGAATTTTAGCAAGAGTCCATTTGCAATATTTTGGAAGTTATTAATAATTGAGTGTTTTGTTAGTTAGTAATTCGGTAATTGGAATATTGGAAGGTATTTGGGAATTTATTTTGTGGAAACGAATAATGCTACAATATTGTCGTTTCATACAGTTATTTAGTATTATCATATCTATTTTTGTGAATTTTTTCAAGAGTCCATTTGCAACATTTCAATGTCCAATTTCCAATTAACTTCGATTTCCATTTTCCAATCTCTCTAACCCACACTTTCTTCTTCTTCTTCTTCTTCTCCCGCAGAACAGCAAAATGGCGCCCAAGTGTTCGAAGACAGCGACGTTAGAAGCGCGGGAAAATGGCGCGGCGAAGCCGGATTACTGTCAACGCCGCCAAACGGATATTTCCCGCAACAAAACGTCGGCCCTGTCAAATTCGAGGTCCCGGACGTGCCTGTTATATTCGTTCTCGGTTCGTGTAACATTTCCCTTCTTTTTCTTTTTCTTCTTCTCTTTTCTTCTTCTGCTTCTTCTTTGTCTTCATCTCTTTTGTTGTTGTTGTTGTTCTTCTTCTTCTTCTTCCTTTTTTTGTTGTTCTTCTGTTTTCTTCCTTTTCTTCTTCTCCTTCTCTTTCTGTTTTCTTCTTCTTCTTCTTCTGTTTTCTTCGAACATTATTCATTCATTCATTCATTCATTCATTCATTCATTCATTCATTCATTCATTCATTCATTCATTCGTTTATAATAACATGAAAGAATGAACGGAATATGAACTTAATCAAATTCTTCGTCCTTTCTTTATCTTTATTTTTTTAGGCGGGCCAGGAAGCGGAAAGGTGACACATTGCGACAATTTGATGCACGAGAAGGAAGGAATTACTCACATCAACATGATGGATCTTCTACAGCAGTACGCGTTGGGCAACGGTACTTAAATTCGTTTAATTAATCCATTCAATCGAATCGAATTTATCGAAATCGAATTAATAAACGTGTGTGATTCGATCGATTCGATTGAATTCATTCATTTGATTCAATTCAATCGAATTCATTTGGATTCATTGAATTAATCGAATTCATTTGGATTCAATGAATTCATTGAATTATTCCAATTCATTTCGATTCATTGAATTATTCGAATTCATTGAATTATTCGAATTCATTTGGATTCATTGAATTCATTGAATTAATCGAATTCATTTGGATTGATTGAATTATTCGAATTCATTTGGATTCATTGAGTTCATTGAATTATTCGAATTCATTTGGATTCATTGAATTATTCGAATTCATTTGGATTCATTTGGATTCATTGAATTATTCGAATTCATTTGGATTCATTGAATTCATTGAATTATTCGAATTCATTTCGATTCATTGAATTAATCGAATTCATTGAATTATTCGAATTCATTTGGATTCATTGAATTCATTGAATTATTCGAATTCATTTGGATTCATTGAATTCATTGAATTATTCGAATTCATTTGAATTCATTGAATTATTCGAATTCATTTGGATTCATTGAATTATTCGAATTCATTTGGATTCATTGAATTATTCAAATTCATTGAATTCAATTCAATTCATCGAATTATTCGAATTCAATTCAATTCATCGAATTATTCGAATTCAATTCACTTAATCGAATTATTCGAATTATTCGAATTCAATTCACTTAATCGAATTATTCGAATTCATAGAATTAATCGAATTAATAGAATTAATCCACTTAATAGAATTAATAGAATTAATCGAAATTAATTATTCACTTATTCGTATTTTTCAGATATGCAAGATTTCGGCCAGCTGAGCAGCAAAACTGTTGCGGAAGTTTTGATGCTCGAAATGAAAATGTCGCCCGGCTCGAAGGTGTTTTTGGTCAGCGGCTATCCGAGGAACATGCGAGACGTTGTCGAATACGCCGAAAAAGTAATTCGTAAATTCGTTTCTTTTCATTCGATTGACGACGAAGTTTCGGATGATTTTTGTGCGATTTTAGACAATTTTTGTGCGGTTTAATGGAATTTTCTGCAATTTTGTGCAATTTTGTGCAATTTTAGACAATTTTCTACGTTTCAATGCAATTTTCTACAATTTTGTACGTTTCAATGGAATTTTCTGCGATTTTGTGCAATTTTCTACAATTTTAGACAATTTTGTGCGTTTTAATGGATTTTTTTTGCAATTTTAGACAATTTTGGACGATTTTAGACAATTTTGTGCAATTTTGTACGTTTTAATGGAATTTTGTACGATTTAGTGTAATTTTGTACGATTTTGCGCGATTTTTGTGCAATTTAATGGAATTTTGTACAGTTTTGTACAATTTTAGACAATTTCATACAATCTCATACAATTTCGTACAATTTTCGACAATTTCATACAACTTAACCGAATTTAATACAATTTCAACCCAATTCGATACAATTCAAACGAAATTGAACAGAATTCGATAGAATTTATTGAAATATGATTCGAAGGTTTGTTCCTTCTTTCTTTGTTAATTTTTCATTATTCCTTCTTTCTTTCTTTCAGATCAAAATCGTAAACGGCGTAACGTTGGTCTCCTGGCGCCAAGAAATGCTCGAGCGTCAAATCGATTACGGCGCGCAGCTGGGCCAAGTAGTCATTGAACTGGCCCGAATGGAGCTGCAGAACTTCTACCGAAACGTCATGCCCGTCGCCGAATACTTCGATCAAAGCGGCATGCTTTTGGAAGTATGAAAATTGTTTAAGAATAATAATTAGCATTGCTGTTGAATTTTGTTTTTCTTTTTGGGGCAGTGGGATTAAATAAGTGGAAAGTAATTGAATATTGTTTACGTGAATCTGTTAAATCGATCAAATGATGAAATGTAAAATGCAATTAATAATCATTAATATCCATTTTTATGTCGATTACTGAATTATCAATAATAAACTAATTAATTATCATTAATATCCAATTATTTTATCGATCATAAAATCAACTAAGAAACAAATTAATTATCATTAATATCCAATAATTTTATCGATCGTAAAATCAACCATATAAATAATAATAAAACAAAAACAATTTCAAGGTGTTACTCATTATTATATTACATAATATAATAATATTGATTGTATTCATGATTTACGTTAATTTTCAAGGTGAACGGCGAGAGAAATCCAAGCGAGGTTTACGTGGATTTTCGCGACGCTGTTTTCAAGATTTTGGGCTTCGAGGGGGGCGAGAATCGGCAGAGAAATGTTCCGAAGGCTTTGGAAACCGAAGTGAGTTGCGAAATTATTCGATTATGGTTGTTATTATTATTATTTGTTTGTTTCTTTCTTTTCTATCTTTTCTTTTTTTCCCTTTGTTTTCGTTTTTTCCTTTGTTTTGTTTCTTTCCTTTGTTTGTTTGTTTTTTGTTTCTTTGATTCTTTTTTTCTTTCTTTCTTTCTTTGTTTCTTCCTTTCTCTCTTTCTTTCTTTAAAATTAAAAATTGCGTGAATCCAAAATTACCCAATTTCAAAATTCCCCAATTCCAAACTTACCCAAATCCAAAATTCCCCAAATACAAAATTACATAAATACAAAATTGCATAAGTCCAAAATTCCCCAATTCTAAACTTACCCAAATCCAAACTTCCCCAAATCCAAAATTCTTCAAATTTAATATTCCCCAAATTCAATATTCCCCAAATCCAAAATTCTCCAAATTCAATATTCCCCAAATCCAAAATTACCCAAATTCAATATTCCCCAAATCCAAAATTCCCCAATTCTAAACTTACCCAAATCCAAACTTTCCCAAATCCAAACTTCCCCAAATTCAAAATTACCCAAATCCTAAATTATCCAAATCCAAACTTCCCCAAATCCAAAATTCCCCAAATCCAAAATTCCCCAAATCCAAAATTCCCCAAATCCAAAATTCCCCAAATCCAAAATTACCCAAATCCAAACTTCCCCAAATCCAAAATTCCCCAAATCCAAAATTTCCCAAATCCAAACTCACAAAATTACCCAAATTACACGTTAAACACTTTAATAACATTAACAATAACATTAACATTAACATTAACAAAAACAATAACAATAACAATACAAAAACAATAACATTAACAATACCATCAACTGTTGCATCTCAGGTGGAAATCGAGAGGCGAAAAGAATCGGCGGCGGATTTGAAAAAGCTCAGCGCGACTCCGCAATCGAAGAAAAACGAAATGGCGTCGCAATTTTCGCCCGCAACGACTGTGAATAATTTCAAATCGATCACCGCGGCGCCGCCGAAAATCGTCGAGAAGCAGAGAAAAGGATTGCCGGCGTTTATTTGGGTGATCGGTGAGATTCAAATTACTATTAGTAAACTTCGATTTCGTTTCAGTTAATGAACAAAACTACAATTGAATCAATCAATTAACTAGAATCAATCAATGACTCAACTACAATCAATTAATTCATTAATTTTATTATGTCAGGCGGACCAGGGAGCAACAAAGAGAATCTATGCGTGCAAGCGGTCCGAAATATGCCGGGTTTCGTTCACACGAGCGTGGGAAACTCGCTGAGAACGATGGCGAATTCGAACACGATAATCAAAGACGCAATTGTGAGCGGGGAAATGGTGCCGCAGGATATGGTGATGCAGTTGGTGGAGGCGCAGATTATGCAGAACAGGGACACGGATGGAGTGGTGATCGACGGGTTCCCGAGGGACTTGGGGCAGTTGACGGAGTTTGAGAATAAGGTTGGTTTTTTGGAGCGGAGGAGGAGGGGGGAGGATTGGGTTCATATTGAAGAGTAATATTGGATAAATATTGGGTTAGTATTGGAGTAATATTGGATATAATTTTGAAATATAATGATGATTGACGGGTTCCCGAGGGACTTGGGGCAGTTGACGGAGTTTGAGAATAAGGCTGGTTTCTGGGGGCGTTGGAGGAGGAGGGGGGAGGAGTGGGTTAATATTGGGTTAGGTTTGGAATAATATTGGATTAGTATTGGGTTAGCATTGAAGTAATATTGGATAAATATTGGGTTAGTATTGGTTTAATATTGGGTTAACATTGGAATAATATTGAATTGATATTGAGTTAATATTGAATTAATATTGAGTTAATATTGAATTAATATTGCAGAAATATTGAATTAATTATGGAATAATGTTAGAACAATATTGAAGTAATATTATTATGAATATTAAATATTAATTAAATATACAATATTAATATTGTTAAATTATTCGAATTATTATTATTAAGATAGAGAATTATTATAAATATTATTATAAATATTATTAAATTATTCTTGAATCCTAAAGAACTATGTAATGTTGTTTCTTTGCTCGTTTCAAGTTCGGTCAACGGCCGCCGTTGGTTTTGTTGGACTGTTCGAAGCTTCAATTGGGAAGAGGACGCTTGGACGACAGCGTGTCGGCTTTTAGGAAGAGATTGGAAATATTTCGCGAGGTTTCGCTGCCGATGCTGAAGGCTTTGGACGCCGAGAATCGTTTGACTATCGTAAGTTAATTCTAACTACTATCGTTGTTTTTCTTTGTTTCTTTACGTTTACACGTTAAATTTCGTGGAATTTCGTAAAATTTCGTGAAATTTGGTGAAATTTGGTAAAATTTAGTGAAATTTCGCGAAATTTAGTGAAATTTGGTGGAATTTCGTGGAATTTGGTGAAATATCGTGGAATTTCGTGGAATTTAGTGAAATTGCGTGAAATTTGTTAAAATTTGATGAAATTTGATGAAATTTAGTGAAATTTAGTTAAATTTCGTGGAATTTGGTAAAATTTGGTGAAATTTCGTGGAATGAATTAAAAAACGAATTAAAAACTGAATCGAATTCTCGATGTTTAAAACAATTTAAAATTGCAGATCGACGGCGACACAGACGTTCCAAGCGTGCAAAACGAATTCGACTCGGCGCTTTATCAGCTATCGTCGATCGCTAGAAGAAAGGAGGAAGAAAATCAGCGAATCAACGGCGAGGAATCGGAAATCATCGAGAATAATTTGAACAACAAGATAAACGCCAACGCGAATTACGCGAATTCGATGAATTTCAATACAAATTTGGCGAATTCTGCGAATTTCAATTCGAATTCGGCGAATTTCAATACGAATTCGGCGAATTCAATAAATTCCGCGAATTTCAATTCGAATTTTGCGAATTCCACGAATTTCAATTCGAATTCGGCGAATTCTATAAATTCCGCGAATTTCAATGCGAATTTAACGAATTTAACGTCAAATTTGCCGAATTCTACGAATTTGAAAGGGAATTTGACGAATTTAGCTTCGAACGCGACGAATTTGGCGAATTCTACTAATTTGAAGTCGAATTTAACGAATTTAGCCGCGAACGCAACGAATTTAAAGTCGAATTTGCCGAATTCTACGAATTTAACCTCGAATTTGACGAATATAGCTTCGAATGCAACGAATTTGGCGAATTCCTCGAATTTAAAGTCAAATTTGACGAATTTCGCTTCGAACGCAACGAATTTGGCTTCGAACGCAACGAATTTGGCGAATTCTACTAATATAAAGTCAAATTTGCCGAATTCTACGAACCTAACCTCAAATTTGACGAATTTAGCTTCGAACGCAACGAATTTGAAGTCAAATTTGGTGAATTCTACGAATTCAACAAAGTCGGAATTAACGAATTTGGCGAATTCCACGAAATCGAATTTAACGAATTTGGCGAATTCTACAAAGTCGAATTTAACAAATTTGGCGAATTCCACGAATTCTACGAAATCAAATTTAACGAATTTGGCAAATTCTACGAATTCGAATTTAACAAATTTGGCGAATTCTACGAATTCTACTTTGACGAATTTGGCGAATTCTACAAATTCAACGAAGTCAAATTTAACGAATTTGGCGAATTCCACGAAATCGAATTTAACGAATTTGGCGAATTCCACGAATTCAACGAATTTGAAAGTTGCCGCGAAAAATGTGATAAAAAGGAACGCGGCGAGCATCGGAAATGGCGTGGCGAAACAATTGATAAACGAGGGGAAAAATGGCGTGGAAAAAGCCGTGGCGAAAAATGCGAACGGATTAACGTTGCACGGTAAATATTTCATATAATTAATAGTCATTATTTTGTTGCTTTTTAATTAAACGGGAATGGAACATTTTGTATTGAAATTAGCGTTATTCGTTTTTTATTATTCGTTTATGTTTTCTTTGTGTATTATTTTATGTATTTTATAGTTTTGTACTTTTGTATATATTTTGTATATTTTTATATATATTTTGTATATTTTTATACATATTTTATATATATTTTGTATATTTTTATATATTTTTGTATATATTGTATATTTCATACATATTTTTGTATATTTTATACCTTTATATATATTTTATATATTTTTATATATTTTATACTTTTATATGTATTTTATATATTTCACATATTTTATATATTTCGAAGCTTCAATCGAAGCAAAGAATTCAAAATTTTGAAGCAAACAATTAAAAATATTCAAACCTTCAACCTTCAACCTTCAATCAAAACAAACAATAAAAAACATTCAAACCTTCAACCTTCAATCAAAACAAACAATTAAAAACATTCGAAGCTTCAATCGAAGCAAACAATTAAAAATATTCGAAGCTTCAATCGAAGCAAACAGTTAAAAATATTCAAACCTTCAATCGAAGCTTCAATCGAAGCAAACAATTAAAAATATTCAAACCTTCAATCGAAGCAAACAATTCCAAATACTCGAATCATTATTAAAAACTTTCTCCCGCAATGTTAAATTGAATCGTTCCGAAATTTCTTTTCCAGCCGCCGCGACGATCGCCGCGAACGGTTTGAAGTTGAGCAACTCGACGACGAAGAATTCGAAAGAGAAGAACGGCGCCGCGCATCTTTTACAAAATGGCGTCGCTCACTTGGCGAACGGAATTTCGAACGCGGCGAATAACGGCAACAAAGTCGCGCCTGAAACGCGAAATTATCCAACGACGACGACGAAACACAATAAGAACGATCGAAACGAGGCGAAAGACGCGTTGAGGAAAATGTACAACGAAGTGGACGGTTATCAGGACAATTTGTTGCACATGTGAACGAAGTCAAGTCGAACGTGTTGAATCAAGTTTTTTTAATTTAACTGCACTTGTGGATTCATGATCTTTGGTTAGTTGTGAAACTTGTTTAATTATTCGATGATTGCAGAATTATTCGATGATCGAAGAATAATTTGATGATTGAAGATTAATTCGATAATCGAAGAATAATTCGATAATCGAAGAATGATTCGATAATCGAAGAATGATTCGATAATCGAAGAATGATTCGATAGTCGGAGAGAAATTCGATAATCGAAGAATAATTTGAGAATCGGAGAATAATTCGATAATCGAAGAATAATTTGAGAATCGGAGAATAAATCGATAATCGAAGAATGATTCGATAATCGAAGAATGATTCGATAATCGAAGATTAATTCGATAATCGAACATTAATTGAATAATCGAAGATTAATTCGATAATCGAACATTAATTGAATAATCGGAAATTGATTCGATAATCGAAGAATAATAAAATAATCGAAGATCAATTCGATAATCGAAGAATAATTCGATAGTCCAAGAATAATTCGATAATCGAAGAATAATAAGAATAAGAACAATAAGAATAATAAGAATAAAAATTAGAATAATAAGAATAATAATATTTTTGAATTAATAGAAATTCTAAGAAATTCTTTCGTTCGTTTTATCGAATTATAGTAAGATAATTAATTATAGTAATTATAGTAATTATAGTAATTACAGTAATTATAGTAAATTAAGTACAATAATCGCGTTAAAATGAAGGTAATAAATCGTCGATTATTTGATTAATAATTCAATAATTCGATTAATCGATAAGAAATACGCAAATTTTTGGTAATAAATCGTCGATTAATTAATAATTCGATTAATCGATAAGAAACACGCAAATTTTTGGTAATAATTGGTTAAGAAATCGACGATTTTTTTCCTTTTTTCCCTCGTTTTTCTTACTTTCTTTCGTTCTTTCTTTTTTAATGTAATTGTATATTAATCGTATATTAATCGCTATTTTCAATGTTTCGATTAAAATTACGAATTTATATATTTCACATTGAATTTTGTATTTATATTTATGTATTTACTTGTTTGTTTATTTATTTATTTATTTGTTCGTTTTTTGTTGTTGCTGTTGTCGAATTTAACACGATGTTTTTACGATAATAATAATAATAAGAATAATAATAAAAATAATAATAATAATAATTATGGTGCCTTGAAAATAGGATTAAATTAGGATTAAGAAGAGGAATCGAATAATTGAAGCCAAATGCAAATTCTTCTGTATTTTAAGGCGAATGAAATAAATTTGAACACGTCTAAAATGCTCGAATCTTCGAAGGGAATTGAGAATTTTGCACCGCAAACTTTTCACCTTTACAATTGCAAACTTGTCCATTTTTCCATTCAATTGTGCAACTATAAATTCACCATCCTGCAAAATAACGATCATAGCGGCGACACGTTCTCCTATTTTATCTTTCTCTTATCTCGTATCGCATCATTTTCAGAGTTTCGCTTGAAATACGCTCGATTGCGAGGAGAATGATAACGATAAAAAATTCATTACAAACAAAGTATTCGAATGTTTTCGTGAAATAAAAGAGGAAGAATGAATAAGTAACATTGATTTTACGTAGTGAAGAAAAGCATATTTCGAACGATTCTTTCCCTTTGCAATCATTGTGAATTATTCATAGTTGTGATATGAAAATTTCAAATTCCAAAAATGAAATTTCGAAAATGTTAAAAAGTTCAAAAAGTTCAAATTTCAAATTGCAAGTTTCCAAAATATCAAATTTCAAATGTGAAATTACAAAAATTGCAATTTCCGAAATTCAACTTTCGAATTCGAAAAATGTGAAAAATTTCAAATGGAAATTTCAAATTATGGAAGCACAAGTTATGGATCGCTATATTCGAATGCGATCCAAACCCCCTCCCCCGCCCCCGCCCCGATCTAACCGAAACCTTGACCGAAACAATCCCTCCTTTCGCAAGGATTGGTGGAAATCTCGGGAATATCGGCGATTAGATATCGAGGAAAATTTCGCTTAAATTCGAGAGAATTCCACTGAAATTGCACAACGAAAATCGAACGAAAATCGAACGAAATGGCTGGAAATTGCGACGAAATGCAAATAACGCTGATAATAATAATAATCGGAGAGGAAGATTCAGCGAAATCCAAACTCGATATGGATTGATTTCGAGGTTCGAAGTTGGAAATCGTGTAAATTGAACACGTTGGAAGAATGGCGGATTTTTCAACGTAAATTTCGGGCGATCGAAATTGCGAAATTGCGAAATTGCGGTCTACGGGTAAAGGACTTGGTTACGTGGGGGTGTCTGGTCGTTTCGCGCGCGGCACATGAAACGCGCTGAGACGCTTCTGCGTATAACAGCAGAATGTGCAACATTTGTCGTTGCGCGACGACGAATCTCGTGGCGTAGCATAATTAATTCGAAACATAAATTGCATACGTAGTAGTGGTGCATTATTCGGTGAAAAGAGGGATAAAAGATAGCAAAGCGTTAATTTCTTTCTCGTGCCTACCTCTCGCGCTGCTATTTCATCCCACGCGTCGCTATTCTTAATCTTGTTACAATACTCGCGACGATGCTGGAGGGTTAACTTTCCATTAACTATTTCCATATAACTATTCCACTTTCCACTCTTCGTACACACTTTACAATAGAATAGTTTCCCCGCACGGACACAACAGGCGCAGGCTGCTCGCGTGCGCGTCGAAACTTGCACGGATGGACTGTATCGCGAACGCGTGGCATTTCTTCGACGCGATGCGACGTTGTTGCGACGTTGTTGCGCAGCATGTGCGCAGCAGTCCACGCTTCGCACGCGACGGACTCGCGTTCCGTTGCATTGCTCCTCGACCAGCTATAGGCGAGAAACTTGCACATCATAATGTAAGTAAGTGTAATAAGATTGACGATCGAAAAGTGACAAGCTAAAGATTCGCGAGGTTTTTTAAGTGGAATTGGAAGTTTGTAAATTGTAAATCGACGACAGCTCGAAGACTTCTGCATCCTAGCTTTGAAATACGTGTACATGTGTAAAGATTTGATCGCGGTGAATGCGTGCATTTTTAACTATGAAACGTTTCCACGCGTCGCGAATGGTGAAATTTACGATTCAACGTAACGACGTACAAACGAACGCGAGACGTTTCGATAGGAAATGCGAAATTCCATTCGACGAGTAAAGTTGAATTCGTAAACGAAAGATTCGAGAACGTTGAATTTGAAATGAAAAATTGAAATGCAACGATCCCTAAAAACGCAGAATTTTCAACTTAACAATCGACAACTTCTCGCTTTAGAATCTATGAATTTCCAATATATGAAACGTACAATTTGCTGCTGGCAATATGTTGGAAGGAACGTTCAACTTTCACACGATCGATAAATTGCCGTTAGTGAAATTTACCGAAATAATTCAATCAATGAACGTCGTGTGTAACATTTCATCGAAAATATCCTATCGTACGGTGAGCGTCTCTATCCGCAGGAGGGTAGTGAGAAAAGGAGGAAATACCGCAAAAAGAAGAGAACACGCCGACGAGGAATCGCCGAAGGAAACGGTACGGTGGTGGTGTGGTCACCCATCCTACCGCTAATCCTCGCCTCGGCCAACTTAGGTTTTAATATCCCCGACAAGTTGCATATCGCAACGTGCAGAGTCGTTGCTTAGGCAACCGAGGCTTCCTAACCGGACCTGTTGAACGGAAAGGTAAGAAACGTGTCTTATATTATGAATTCGCGGCACGTAACTTTCTTGGGAATTTTGGCGAATTTTCCAAACAACAAGCGGTGGATCACTGTACGCGAATGGGGGAGGGGCTCCGCCCCTCCCCCAAACCCCCACCCCCGCCCCCACCCTATCTAACCCAAACCTTAACCGAATCGCAATTTCTGCCAAGATCTCCACTTGCGATGCCGCTTAATGTTACGCGTTAAATCCAGCCAACGTCCGGCAAAATTCGTCGCCGGTGCAACGCGATTCGACCGACTCGTAGGCATCGATTTGGAGGTTTCGCAATATTTAAATTGGACATTCTTCAATTTGCATTTATACATTCAACATTCTCGTATCTTCCGATGCAATTTCTCGCTTTCGCGCTTACATTCTTCGATTATTCAACGCAATTTCGCTTGAAATTTCGCAATGCAATTGAAACTTGAAACTTGAAACTGAATTTGAAATTTGAATTTGAAACTTGAAATTGAATTTGAAACTTGAATTTGAAACTTGAAATTGATTTTGAACTTGAAATTGAATTTGAAACTTGATTTGGAACTTGATTTTGAACTTGAAATTGAATTTGAAACTTGAATTTTAAACTTGAAATTGAATTTGAAACTTGATTTTGAAACTTGAAATTGAATTTGAAACTTGAAATTGAATTTGAAATTTGATTTTGAAACTTGAATTTGAAACTTGAAATTGAATTTGAAACTTGAATTTGAAACTTGAAATTGAATTTGAACTTGAAATTGAATTTGAAACTTGAATTTGAAACTTGAAATTGAATTTGGAACTTGATTTTGAACTTGAAATTGAATTTGAAACTTGAATTTGAAACTTGAAATTGAATTTGGAACTTGATTTTGAACTTGAAATTGAATTTGGAACTTGAATTTTAAACTTGAAATTGAATTTGGAACTTGATTTTGAACTTGAAATTGAATTTGAAACTTGAATTTGAAACTTGAATTTTAAACTTGAAATTGATTTTGAACTTGAAATTGAATTTGAAACTTGATTTGGAACTTGAATTTGAATTTGGAACTTGAATTTGAAACTTGAAATTGAATTTGAAACTTGAAATTGAATTTGAATTTGACCTTGAAATTGAATTTGAATTTGGCCTTGAAATTGAATTTGAAACTTGAAATTGAATTTGAAACTTGAATTTGAATTTGACCTTGAAATTGAATTTGACCTTGAAATTGAATTTGAAACTTGAAATTGAATTTGAAACTTGAAATTGAAATTGAAAATTTAACGTAGAAATCTGGAAATTTTCAATTCTCAATTAAAAGTGACATTTCAAATTCAATTCTCCATTAAATTTGAATTTATAAAATTCAATTCTCCATTTTTCATTGGAATTTATAAAATTCAATTCTCCATTTAATTTGAATTTATAAAATTCAATTCTCCATTTAATTATAAATTATAAAATTCAATTCTCCATTTAATTATAAATTATAAAATTCAATTCTCCATTTAATTTGAATTTATAGAATTCAATTCTCCATTTAATTATAATTTATAAAATTCAATTCTCCATTGAATTTGAATTTATAAAATTCAATTCTCCATTGAATTTGAATTTATAAAATTCAATTCTCCATTGAATTTGAATTTATAAAATTCAATTCTCCATTAGACTTGAATTTATAAAATTCAATTCTCCATTTAATTATAAATTATAAAATTCAATTCTCCATTTAATTATAAATTATAAAATTCAATTCTCCATTTAATTATAAATTATAAAATTCAATTCTCCATTTAATTATAATTTATAAAATTCATTTCTCCATTAAATTTTACGTGTAAAATTCAATTCTCCATTGAATTTGAATTTATAAAATTCAATTCTCCATTGAATTTGAATTTATAAAATTCAATTCTCCATTGAATTTGAATTTATAAAATTCAATTCTCCATTAGACTTGAATTTATAAAATTCAATTCTCCATTAAATTATAAATTATAAAATTCAATTCTCCATTTAATTATAATTTATAAAATTCAATTCTCCATTGAATTTGAATTTATAAAATTCAATTCTCCATTTAATTATAAATTATAAAATTCAATTCTCCATTTAATTTGAATTTATAGAATTCAATTCTCCATTAAATTATAATTTATAAAATTCAATTCTCCATTAAATTTGACTTATAATTGGACAATCGGTGACGTTTCCAATTTTCAGTCCATGTAGAATAGGAATTTCAGCGTTTCAAGCTTGAAACTTGAGCAATGATTTCGTCGAATTTTGCTGAATTTTCATCGATTATATCATTATACTGCATTTCCTCGGAATTTCCTTGAATTTCATTAGAGTATCGTTGAATTGTCCAAACGAATAAGTCACTATTAAGCGAATTCGTTGCCGATTCTTCTCTCAAATATTTCACTATCCTTACGAAAGGGATTCGGTTAAGGTTTGGGTTAGATAGGGTGGGGGCGGGGGAGGGGGTTTGGGGGAGGGGCGGAGCCCCTCCCCCATTCAAATGTAGTGGTCCAGCGCGTATGCTTTGGAAAGTTCGGCAAAATTCCGCTCCGAGTCGGACGAAATTCAGGCGATTCCATTCAACGAAACGAAACGAAACGAAACGAATCATTTCAAATGCTACATTTCTACATACATATATGGATCATTGAAAGTTGCACATTTAAGCGCTTTCAAACGAAATTCTTCAATTTTTCCGATTAAAAATATTGTCAATTTCAACATTTCTACATCCAATTCGAACATTTCGTTCGAACAATCTTGGTACATTTTTAAGTGGAATATCTTACATTCGAAATCGGAAGATTCTTTTACTTTTCGAATGGAAATTACCCCGAATCCAAAATTTTGTGCAATTTTGGACAATTTTGTACGTTTTCATGGAATTTTGTACGATTTTGGACAATTTTGTACGTTTCAATGGAATTTTCTGCGATTTTGTGCAATTTTCTACAATTTTAGACAATTTTGTGCGATTTAATGGATTTTTTTTGCAATTTTAGACAATTTTGGACGATTTTAGACAATTTTGTGCAATTTTGTACGTTTTAATGGAATTTTGTACGATTTAGTGTAATTTTGTACGATTTTGCGCGATTTTTGTGCAATTTAATGGAATTTTGTGCAATTTTGTACAATTTTAGACAATTTCATACAATCTCATACAATTTCGTACAATTTCCGACAATTTCATACAACTTAACCGAATTTAATACAATTTCAACCCAATTCGATACAATTCAAACGAAATTGAACAGAATTCGATAGAATTTATTGAAATATGATTCGAAGGTTTGTTCCTTCTTTCTTTGTTAATTTTTCATTATTCCTTCTTTCTTTCTTTCAGATCAAAATCGTAAACGGCGTAACGTTGGTCTCCTGGCGCCAAGAAATGCTCGAGCGTCAAATCGATTACGGCGCGCAGCTGGGCCAAGTAGTCATTGAACTGGCCCGAATGGAGCTGCAGAACTTCTACCGAAACGTCATGCCCGTCGCCGAATACTTCGATCAAAGCGGCATGCTTTTGGAAGTATGAAAATTGTTTAAGAATAATAATTAGCATTGCTGTTGAATTTTGTTTTTCTTTTTGGGGCAGTGGGATTAAATAAGTGGAAAGTAATTGAATATTGTTTACGTGAATCTGTTAAATCGATCAAATGATGAAATGTAAAATGCAATTAATAATCATTAATATCCATTTTTATGTCGATTACTGAATTATCAATAATAAACTAATTAATTATCATTAATATCCAATTATTTTATCGATCATAAAATCAACTAAGAAACAAATTAATTATCATTAATATCCAATAATTTTATCGATCGTAAAATCAACCATATAAATAATAATAAAACAAAAACAATTTCAAGGTGTTACTCATTATTATATTACATAATATAATAATATTGATTGTATTCATGATTTACGTTAATTTTCAAGGTGAACGGCGAGAGAAATCCAAGCGAGGTTTACGTGGATTTTCGCGACGCTGTTTTCAAGATTTTGGGCTTCGAGGGGGGCGAGAATCGGCAGAGAAATGTTCCGAAGGCTTTGGAAACCGAAGTGAGTTGCGAAATTATTCGATTATGGTTGTTATTATTATTATTTGTTTGTTTCTTTCTTTTCTATCTTTTCTTTTTTTCCCTTTGTTTTCGTTTTTTCCTTTGTTTTGTTTCTTTCCTTTGTTTGTTTGTTTTTTGTTTCTTTGATTCTTTTTTTCTTTCTTTCTTTCTTTGTTTCTTCCTTTCTCTCTTTCTTTCTTTAAAATTAAAAATTGCGTGAATCCAAAATTACCCAATTTCAAAATTCCCCAATTCCAAACTTACCCAAATCCAAAATTCCCCAAATACAAAATTACATAAATACAAAATTGCATAAGTCCAAAATTCCCCAATTCTAAACTTACCCAAATCCAAACTTCCCCAAATCCAAAATTCTTCAAATTTAATATTCCCCAAATTCAATATTCCCCAAATCCAAAATTCTCCAAATTCAATATTCCCCAAATCCAAAATTACCCAAATTCAATATTCCCCAAATCCAAAATTCCCCAATTCTAAACTTACCCAAATCCAAACTTTCCCAAATCCAAACTTCCCCAAATTCAAAATTACCCAAATCCTAAATTATCCAAATCCAAACTTCCCCAAATCCAAAATTCCCCAAATCCAAAATTCCCCAAATCCAAAATTCCCCAAATCCAAAATTCCCCAAATCCAAAATTACCCAAATCCAAACTTCCCCAAATCCAAAATTCCCCAAATCCAAAATTTCCCAAATCCAAACTCACAAAATTACCCAAATTACACGTTAAACACTTTAATAACATTAACAATAACATTAACATTAACATTAACAAAAACAATAACAATAACAATACAAAAACAATAACATTAACAATACCATCAACTGTTGCATCTCAGGTGGAAATCGAGAGGCGAAAAGAATCGGCGGCGGATTTGAAAAAGCTCAGCGCGACTCCGCAATCGAAGAAAAACGAAATGGCGTCGCAATTTTCGCCCGCAACGACTGTGAATAATTTCAAATCGATCACCGCGGCGCCGCCGAAAATCGTCGAGAAGCAGAGAAAAGGATTGCCGGCGTTTATTTGGGTGATCGGTGAGATTCAAATTACTATTAGTAAACTTCGATTTCGTTTCAGTTAATGAACAAAACTACAATTGAATCAATCAATTAACTAGAATCAATCAATGACTCAACTACAATCAATTAATTCATTAATTTTATTATGTCAGGCGGACCAGGGAGCAACAAAGAGAATCTATGCGTGCAAGCGGTCCGAAATATGCCGGGTTTCGTTCACACGAGCGTGGGAAACTCGCTGAGAACGATGGCGAATTCGAACACGATAATCAAAGACGCAATTGTGAGCGGGGAAATGGTGCCGCAGGATATGGTGATGCAGTTGGTGGAGGCGCAGATTATGCAGAACAGGGACACGGATGGAGTGGTGATCGACGGGTTCCCGAGGGACTTGGGGCAGTTGACGGAGTTTGAGAATAAGGTTGGTTTTTTGGAGCGGAGGAGGAGGGGGGAGGATTGGGTTCATATTGAAGAGTAATATTGGATAAATATTGGGTTAGTATTGGAGTAATATTGGATATAATTTTGAAATATAATGATGATTGACGGGTTCCCGAGGGACTTGGGGCAGTTGACGGAGTTTGAGAATAAGGCTGGTTTCTGGGGGCGTTGGAGGAGGAGGGGGGAGGAGTGGGTTAATATTGGGTTAGGTTTGGAATAATATTGGATTAGTATTGGGTTAGCATTGAAGTAATATTGGATAAATATTGGGTTAGTATTGGTTTAATATTGGGTTAACATTGGAATAATATTGAATTGATATTGAGTTAATATTGAATTAATATTGAGTTAATATTGAATTAATATTGCAGAAATATTGAATTAATTATGGAATAATGTTAGAACAATATTGAAGTAATATTATTATGAATATTAAATATTAATTAAATATACAATATTAATATTGTTAAATTATTCGAATTATTATTATTAAGATAGAGAATTATTATAAATATTATTATAAATATTATTAAATTATTCTTGAATCCTAAAGAACTATGTAATGTTGTTTCTTTGCTCGTTTCAAGTTCGGTCAACGGCCGCCGTTGGTTTTGTTGGACTGTTCGAAGCTTCAATTGGGAAGAGGACGCTTGGACGACAGCGTGTCGGCTTTTAGGAAGAGATTGGAAATATTTCGCGAGGTTTCGCTGCCGATGCTGAAGGCTTTGGACGCCGAGAATCGTTTGACTATCGTAAGTTAATTCTAACTACTATCGTTGTTTTTCTTTGTTTCTTTACGTTTACACGTTAAATTTCGTGGAATTTCGTAAAATTTCGTGAAATTTGGTGAAATTTGGTAAAATTTAGTGAAATTTCGCGAAATTTAGTGAAATTTGGTGGAATTTCGTGGAATTTGGTGAAATATCGTGGAATTTCGTGGAATTTAGTGAAATTGCGTGAAATTTGTTAAAATTTGATGAAATTTGATGAAATTTAGTGAAATTTAGTTAAATTTCGTGGAATTTGGTAAAATTTGGTGAAATTTCGTGGAATGAATTAAAAAACGAATTAAAAACTGAATCGAATTCTCGATGTTTAAAACAATTTAAAATTGCAGATCGACGGCGACACAGACGTTCCAAGCGTGCAAAACGAATTCGACTCGGCGCTTTATCAGCTATCGTCGATCGCTAGAAGAAAGGAGGAAGAAAATCAGCGAATCAACGGCGAGGAATCGGAAATCATCGAGAATAATTTGAACAACAAGATAAACGCCAACGCGAATTACGCGAATTCGATGAATTTCAATACAAATTTGGCGAATTCTGCGAATTTCAATTCGAATTCGGCGAATTTCAATACGAATTCGGCGAATTCAATAAATTCCGCGAATTTCAATTCGAATTTTGCGAATTCCACGAATTTCAATTCGAATTCGGCGAATTCTATAAATTCCGCGAATTTCAATGCGAATTTAACGAATTTAACGTCAAATTTGCCGAATTCTACGAATTTGAAAGGGAATTTGACGAATTTAGCTTCGAACGCGACGAATTTGGCGAATTCTACTAATTTGAAGTCGAATTTAACGAATTTAGCCGCGAACGCAACGAATTTAAAGTCGAATTTGCCGAATTCTACGAATTTAACCTCGAATTTGACGAATATAGCTTCGAATGCAACGAATTTGGCGAATTCCTCGAATTTAAAGTCAAATTTGACGAATTTCGCTTCGAACGCAACGAATTTGGCTTCGAACGCAACGAATTTGGCGAATTCTACTAATATAAAGTCAAATTTGCCGAATTCTACGAACCTAACCTCAAATTTGACGAATTTAGCTTCGAACGCAACGAATTTGAAGTCAAATTTGGTGAATTCTACGAATTCAACAAAGTCGGAATTAACGAATTTGGCGAATTCCACGAAATCGAATTTAACGAATTTGGCGAATTCTACAAAGTCGAATTTAACAAATTTGGCGAATTCCACGAATTCTACGAAATCAAATTTAACGAATTTGGCAAATTCTACGAATTCGAATTTAACAAATTTGGCGAATTCTACGAATTCTACTTTGACGAATTTGGCGAATTCTACAAATTCAACGAAGTCAAATTTAACGAATTTGGCGAATTCCACGAAATCGAATTTAACGAATTTGGCGAATTCCACGAATTCAACGAATTTGAAAGTTGCCGCGAAAAATGTGATAAAAAGGAACGCGGCGAGCATCGGAAATGGCGTGGCGAAACAATTGATAAACGAGGGGAAAAATGGCGTGGAAAAAGCCGTGGCGAAAAATGCGAACGGATTAACGTTGCACGGTAAATATTTCATATAATTAATAGTCATTATTTTGTTGCTTTTTAATTAAACGGGAATGGAACATTTTGTATTGAAATTAGCGTTATTCGTTTTTTATTATTCGTTTATGTTTTCTTTGTGTATTATTTTATGTATTTTATAGTTTTGTACTTTTGTATATATTTTGTATATTTTTATATATATTTTGTATATTTTTATACATATTTTATATATATTTTGTATATTTTTATATATTTTTGTATATATTGTATATTTCATACATATTTTTGTATATTTTATACCTTTATATATATTTTATATATTTTTATATATTTTATACTTTTATATGTATTTTATATATTTCACATATTTTATATATTTCGAAGCTTCAATCGAAGCAAAGAATTCAAAATTTTGAAGCAAACAATTAAAAATATTCAAACCTTCAACCTTCAACCTTCAATCAAAACAAACAATAAAAAACATTCAAACCTTCAACCTTCAATCAAAACAAACAATTAAAAACATTCGAAGCTTCAATCGAAGCAAACAATTAAAAATATTCGAAGCTTCAATCGAAGCAAACAGTTAAAAATATTCAAACCTTCAATCGAAGCTTCAATCGAAGCAAACAATTAAAAATATTCAAACCTTCAATCGAAGCAAACAATTCCAAATACTCGAATCATTATTAAAAACTTTCTCCCGCAATGTTAAATTGAATCGTTCCGAAATTTCTTTTCCAGCCGCCGCGACGATCGCCGCGAACGGTTTGAAGTTGAGCAACTCGACGACGAAGAATTCGAAAGAGAAGAACGGCGCCGCGCATCTTTTACAAAATGGCGTCGCTCACTTGGCGAACGGAATTTCGAACGCGGCGAATAACGGCAACAAAGTCGCGCCTGAAACGCGAAATTATCCAACGACGACGACGAAACACAATAAGAACGATCGAAACGAGGCGAAAGACGCGTTGAGGAAAATGTACAACGAAGTGGACGGTTATCAGGACAATTTGTTGCACATGTGAACGAAGTCAAGTCGAACGTGTTGAATCAAGTTTTTTTAATTTAACTGCACTTGTGGATTCATGATCTTTGGTTAGTTGTGAAACTTGTTTAATTATTCGATGATTGCAGAATTATTCGATGATCGAAGAATAATTTGATGATTGAAGATTAATTCGATAATCGAAGAATAATTCGATAATCGAAGAATGATTCGATAATCGAAGAATGATTCGATAATCGAAGAATGATTCGATAGTCGGAGAGAAATTCGATAATCGAAGAATAATTTGAGAATCGGAGAATAATTCGATAATCGAAGAATAATTTGAGAATCGGAGAATAAATCGATAATCGAAGAATGATTCGATAATCGAAGAATGATTCGATAATCGAAGATTAATTCGATAATCGAACATTAATTGAATAATCGAAGATTAATTCGATAATCGAACATTAATTGAATAATCGGAAATTGATTCGATAATCGAAGAATAATAAAATAATCGAAGATCAATTCGATAATCGAAGAATAATTCGATAGTCCAAGAATTGAATTAATAGAAATTCTAAGAAATTCTTTCGTTCGTTTTATCGAATTATAGTAAGATAATTAATTATAGTAATTATAGTAATTATAGTAATTACAGTAATTATAGTAAATTAAGTACAATAATCGCGTTAAAATGAAGGTAATAAATCGTCGATTATTTGATTAATAATTCAATAATTCGATTAATCGATAAGAAATACGCAAATTTTTGGTAATAAATCGTCGATTAATTAATAATTCGATTAATCGATAAGAAACACGCAAATTTTTGGTAATAATTGGTTAAGAAATCGACGATTTTTTTCCTTTTTTCCCTCGTTTTTCTTACTTTCTTTCGTTCTTTCTTTTTTAATGTAATTGTATATTAATCGTATATTAATCGCTATTTTCAATGTTTCGATTAAAATTACGAATTTATATATTTCACATTGAATTTTGTATTTATATTTATGTATTTACTTGTTTGTTTATTTATTTATTTATTTGTTCGTTTTTTGTTGTTGCTGTTGTCGAATTTAACACGATGTTTTTACGATAATAATAATAATAAGAATAATAATAAAAATAATAATAATAATTATGGTGCCTTGAAAATAGGATTAAATTAGGATTAAGAAGAGGAATCGAATAATTGAAGCCAAATGCAAATTCTTCTGTATTTTAAGGCGAATGAAATAAATTTGAACACGTCTAAAATGCTCGAATCTTCGAAGGGAATTGAGAATTTTGCACCGCAAACTTTTCACCTTTACAATTGCAAACTTGTCCATTTTTCCATTCAATTGTGCAACTATAAATTCACCATCCTGCAAAATAACGATCATAGCGGCGACACGTTCTCCTATTTTATCTTTCTCTTATCTCGTATCGCATCATTTTCAGAGTTTCGCTTGAAATACGCTCGATTGCGAGGAGAATGATAACGATAAAAAATTCATTACAAACAAAGTATTCGAATGTTTTCGTGAAATAAAAGAGGAAGAATGAATAAGTAACATTGATTTTACGTAGTGAAGAAAAGCATATTTCGAACGATTCTTTCCCTTTGCAATCATTGTGAATTATTCATAGTTGTGATATGAAAATTTCAAATTCCAAAAATGAAATTTCGAAAATGTTAAAAAGTTCAAAAAGTTCAAATTTCAAATTGCAAGTTTCCAAAATATCAAATTTCAAATGTGAAATTACAAAAATTGCAATTTCCGAAATTCAACTTTCGAATTCGAAAAATGTGAAAAATTTCAAATGGAAATTTCAAATTATGGAAGCACAAGTTATGGATCGCTATATTCGAATGCGATCCAAACCCCCTCCCCCGCCCCCGCCCCGATCTAACCGAAACCTTGACCGAAACAATCCCTCCTTTCGCAAGGATTGGTGGAAATCTCGGGAATATCGGCGATTAGATATCGAGGAAAATTTCGCTTAAATTCGAGAGAATTCCACTGAAATTGCACAACGAAAATCGAACGAAAATCGAACGAAATGGCTGGAAATTGCGACGAAATGCAAATAACGCTGATAATAATAATCGGAGAGGAAGGATTCAGCGAAATCCAAACTCGATATGGATTGATTTCGAGGTTCGAAGTTGGAAATCGTGTAAATTGAACACGTTGGAAGAATGGCGGATTTTTCGACGTAAATTTCGGGCGATCGAAATTGCGAAATTGCGAAATTGCGCCGGTCTACGGGAAAAGGACTTGGTTACGTGGGGGTGTCTGGTCGTTTCGCGCGCGGCACATGAAACGCGCTGAGACGCTTCTGCGTATAACAGCAGAATGTGCAACATTTGTCGTTGCGCGACGACGAATCTCGTGGCGTAGCATAATTAATTCGAAACATAAATTGCATACGTAGTAGTGGTGCATTATTCGGTGAAAAGAGGGATAAAAGATAGCAAAGCGTTAATTTCTTTCTCGTGCCTACCTCTCGCGCTGCTATTTCATCCCACGCGTCGCTATTCTTAATCTTGTTACAATACTCGCGACGATGCTGGAGGGTTAACTTTCCATTAACTATTTCCATATAACTATTCCACTTTCCACTCTTCGTACACACTTTACAATAGAATAGTTTCCCCGCACGGACAACAGGCGCAGGCTCGCGTGCGGCGCGTCGAAACTTGCACGGATGGACTGTATCGCGAACGCGTGGCATTTCTTCGACGCGACGCGACGCTGTTGCGCAGCATGTGCGCAGCAGTCCACGCTTCGCACGCGACGGACTCGCGTTCCGTTGCATTGCTCCTCGACCAACTATAGGCGAGAAACTTGCACATCATAATGTAAGTAAGTGTAATAAGATTGACGATCGAAAAGTGACAAGCTAAAGATTCGCGAGGTTTTTTAAGTGGAATTGGAAGTTTGTAAATTGTAAATCGACGACAGCTCGAAGACTTCTGCATCCTAGCTTTGAAATACGTGTACATGTGTAAAGATTTGATCGCGGTGAATGCGTGCATTTTTAACTATGAAACGTTTCCACGCGTCGCGAATGGTGAAATTTACGATTCAACGTAACGTGCAAACGAACGCGAGACGTTTCGATAGGAAATGCGAAATTCCATTCGACGAGTAAAGTTGAATTCGTAAACGAAAGATTCGAGAACGTTGAATTTGAAATGAAAAATTGAAATGCAACGATCCCTAAAAACGCAGAATTTTCAACCTAACAATCGACAACTTCTCGCTTTAGAATCTATGAATTTCCAATATATGAAACGTACAATTTGCTGCTGGCAATATGTTGGAAGGAACGTTCAACTTTCACACGATCGATAAATTGCCGTTAGTGAAATTTACCGAAATAATTCAATCAATGAACGTCGTGTAACATTTCATCGAAAATATCCTATCGTACGGTGAGCGTCTCTCTATCCGTAGGAGGGTAGTGAGAAAAGGAGGAAATACCGCAAAAAGAAGAGAACAACACGCCGACGAGGAATCGCCGAAGGAAACGGTACGGTGGTGTTGTGGTCACCCATCCTACCGCTAATCCTCGCCTCGGCCAACTTAGGTTTTAATATCCCCGACAAGTTGCATATCGCAACGTGCAGAGTCGTTGCTTAGGCAACTGAGGCTTCCTAACCGGACCTGTTGAACGGAAAGGTAAGAAACGTGTCTTATATTATGAATTCGCGGCACGTAACTTTCTTGGGAATTTTGGCGAATTTTCCAAACAACAAGCGGTGGATCACTGTACGCGAATGGGGGAGGGGCTCCGCCCCTCCCCCAAACCCCCACCCCCGCCCCCACCCTATCTAACCCAAACCTTAACCGAATCGCAATTTCTGCCAAGATCTCCACTTTCGATGCCGCTTAATGTTACGCGTTAAATCCAGCCAACGTCCGGCAAAATTCGTCGCCGGTGCAACGCGATTCGACCGCGACTCGTACGCATCGATTTGGAGGTTTCGCAATATTTAAATTGGACATTCTTCAATTTTCATTTATACATTCAACATTCTCGTATCTTCCGATGCAATTTCTCGCTTTCGCGCTTACATTCTTCGATTATTCAACGCAATTTCGCTTGAAATTTCGCAATGCAATTGAAACTTGAAACTTGAAACTTGAAACTGAATTTGAAATTTGAATTTGAAACTTGAAATTGGATTTGAAATTTGAATTTGAAACTTGAAATTGAATTTGAAACTTGAATTTGAAACTTGAAATTGAATTTGAAACTTGAATTGGAACTTGAATTTGAATTTGGAACTTGAATTTGAAACTTGAATTTTAAACTTGAAATTGAATTTGGAACTTGATTTTGAACTTGAAATTGAATTTGAAACTTGAATTTTAAACTTGAAATTGAATTTGGAACTTGATTTTGAACTTGAAATTGAATTTGAAACTTGATTTGGAACTTGAAACTTGATTTGGAACTTGAAACTTGATTTGGAACTTGAAACTTGATTTGGAACTTGAATTTGAATTTGAAACTTGAATTTTAAACTTGAAATTGAATTTGGAACTTGATTTTGAACTTGAAATTGAATTTGGAACTTGAATTTTAAACTTGAAATTGAATTTGGAACTTGATTTTGAACTTGAAATTGAATTTGAAACTTGATTTGGAACTTGAAACTTGATTTGGAACTTGAATTTGAAACTTCAAATTGAATTTGAATTTGACCTTGAAATTGAATTTGAATTTGACCTTGAAATTGAATTTGACCTTGAAATTGAAACTTGGAATTGAAATTGAAATTGAAATTGAAAATTTAACGTAGAAATCTGGAAATTTTCAATTCTCAATTAAAAGTGACATTTCAAATTCAATTCTCCATTAAATTTGAATTTATAAAATTCAATTCTCCATTTAATTTGAATTTATAAAATTCAATTCTCCATTTAATTTGAATTTATAAAATTCAATTCTCCATTAGATTTGAATTTATAAAATTCAATTCTCCATTAAATTTCACTTGTGAAATTCAATTCTACATTAAATTTGACTTGTAAAATTCAATTCTACATTAAATTTCACTTGTAAAATTCAATTCTACATTAAATTTCACTTGTAAAATTCAATTCTACATTAAATTTGAATTTATAAAATTCAATTCTCCATTTAATTTGAATTTATAAAATTCAATTCTCCATTGAATTTGAATTTATAAAATTCAATTCTCCATTGAATTTGAATTTATAAAATTCAATTCTCCATTAAATTTGAATTTACAAAATTCAATTCTCCATTAAATTTAAATTTATAAAATTCAATTCTCCATTTAATTATAAATTATAAAATTCAATTCTCCATTAAATTTGAATTTATAAAATTCAATTCTCCATTAAATTTGAATTTATAAAATTCAATTCTCCATTTAATTATAATTTATAAAATTCAATTCTTCATTTAATTATAATTTATAAAATTCAATCCTCCATTTACTCATAATTTATAAAATTCAATTCTCCATTTAATTATAAATTATAAAATTCAATTCTCCATTTAATTAGAAATTATAAAATTCAATTCTCCATTTAATTTGAATTTATAAAATTCAATTCTCCATTTTTCATTTGAATTTATAAAATTCAATTCTCCATTTAATTTGAATTTATAAAATTCAATTCTCCATTTAATTATAATTTATAAAATTCAATTCTACATTAAATTTGACTTGTAAAATTCAATTCTCCATTAAATTTCACTTGTGAAATTCAATTCTCCATTAAATTTCACTTGTAAAATTCAATTCTCCATTAAATTTGACTTATAATTGGACAATCGGTGACGTTTCCAATTTTCAATCCATGTAGAATAGGAATTGCAGCCTTTCAAGCTTGAAACTCGAGCAATGATTTCGTCGAATTTTGCTGAATTTTCATCGATTATATCATTATACTGCATTTCCTCGGAATTTCCTTGAATTTCATTAGAGTATCGTTGAATTGTCCAAACGAATAAGTCACTATTAAGCGAATTCGTTGCCGATTCTTCTCTCAAATATTTCACTATCCTTACGAAAGGGATTCGGTTAAGGTTTGGGTTAGATAGGGTGGGGGCGGGGGAGGGGGTTTGGGGGAGGGGCGGAGCCCCTCCCCCATTCAAATGTAGTGGTCCAGCGCGTATGCTTTGGAAAGTTCGGCAAAATGCCGCTCCGAGTCGGACGAAATTCAGGCGATTCCATTCAACGAAACGAAACGAAACGAAACGAAACGAAACGAAACGAAACGAATCATTTCAAATGCTACATTTCTACATACATATATGGATCATTGAAAGTTGCACATTTAAGCGCTTTCAAACGAAATTCTTCAATTTTTCCGATTAAAAATATTGTCAATTTCAACATTTCTACATCCAATTCGAACATTTCGTTCGAACAATCTTGGTACATTTTTAAGTGGAATATCTTACATTCGACATCGGAAGATTCTTTTACTTTTCGAATGGAAATTACCCCGAATCCAAAGTTTTGTGCAATTTTGGACAATTTTGTACGTTTTCATGGAATTTTGTACGATTTTGAACAATTTTGTACGTTTCCATGGAATTTCGTGCAATTTTGTTCAATTTTGTACGATTTAACGGGATTTTCTGCAACTTTGTACAATTTTAGACAATTTTGTACGATTTCCAATATTTCAATTTCCAATATCTAATCAATTCCCAATTTCCAATTAACTTCGATTTCCATTTTCCAATCTCTCTAACCCACACTTTCTTCTTCTTCTTCTTCTTCTCCCGCAGAACAGCAAAATGGCGCCCAAGTGTTCGAAGACAGCGACGTTAGAAGCGCGGGAAAATGGCGCGGCGAAGCCGGATTACTGTCAACGCCGCCAAACGGATATTTCCCGCAACAAAACGTCGGCCCTGTCAAATTCGAGGTCCCGGACGTGCCTGTTATATTCGTTCTCGGTTCGTGTAACATTTCCCTTCTTTTTCTTTTTCTTCTTCTCTTTTCTTCTTCTGCTTCTTCTTTGTCTTCATCTCTTTTGTTGTTGTTGTTGTTGTTGTTCTTCTTCTTCTTCCTTTTTTTGTTGTTCTTCTGTTTTCTTCCTTTTCTTCTTCTCCTTCTCTTTCTGTTTTCTTCTTCTTCTTCTTCTTCTTCTGTTTTCTTCGAACATTATTCATTCATTCATTCATTCATTCATTCATTCATTCATTCATTCATTCATTCGTTTATAATAACATGAAAGAATGAACGGAATATGAACTTAATCAAATTCTTCGTCCTTTCTTTATCTTTATTTTTTTAGGCGGGCCAGGAAGCGGAAAGGTGACACATTGCGACAATTTGATGCACGAGAAGGAAGGAATTACTCACATCAACATGATGGATCTTCTACAGCAGTACGCGTTGGGCAACGGTACTTAAATTCGTTTAATTAATCCATTCAATCGAATCGAATTTATTGAAATCGAATTAATAAACGTGTGTGATTCGATCGATTCGATTGAATTCATTCATTTGATTCAATTCAATCGAATTCATTTGGATTCATTGAATTAATCGAATTCATTTCGATTCAATGATTTCATTGAATTATTCGAATTCATTTCGATTCATTGAATTAATCGAATTCATTGAATTATTCGAATTCATTTGAATTCATTGAATTATTCGAATTCATTTGGATTCATTGAATTATTCGAATTCATTTGGATTCATTGAATTATTCAAATTCATTGAATTCAATTCAATTCATCGAATTAATTGAATTCAATTCACTTAATCGAATTATTCGAATTATTCGAATTCAATTCACTTAATCGAATTATTCGAATTCATAGAATTAATCGAATTAATAGAATTAATCCACTTAATAGAATTAATAGAATTAATCGAAATTAATTATTCACTTATTCGTATTTTTCAGATATGCAAGATTTCGGCCAGCTGAGCAGCAAAACTGTTGCGGAAGTTTTGATGCTCGAAATGAAAATGTCGCCCGGCTCGAAGGTGTTTTTGGTCAGCGGCTATCCGAGGAACATGCGAGACGTTGTCGAATACGCCGAAAAAGTAATTCGTAAATTCGTTTCTTTTCATTCGATTGACGACGAAGTTTCGGATGATTTTTGTGCGATTTTAGACAATTTTTGTGCGGTTTAATGGAATTTTCTGCAATTTTGTGCAATTTTGTGCAATTTTAGACAATTTTCTACGTTTCAATGCAATTTTCTGCGATTTTGTGCAATTTTCTACAATTTTGGACAATTTTGTACGTTTCAATGGAATTTTCTGCGATTTTGTGCAATTTTCTACAATTTTGGACAATTTTGTGCGATTTAATGGATTTTTTTTGCAATTTTAGACAATTTTGGACGATTTTAGACAATTTTGTGCAATTTTGTACGTTTTAATGGAATTTTGTACGATTTAGTGTAATTTTGTACGATTTTGCGCGATTTTTGTGCAATTTAATGGAATTTTGTACAATTTCGTACAATTTTAGACAATTTCATACAATCTCATACAATTTCGTACAATTTTCGACAATTTCATACAACTTAACCGAATTTAATACAATTTCAACCCAATTCGATACAATTCAAACGAAATTGAACAGAATTCGATAGAATTTATTGAAATATGATTCGAAGGTTTGTTCCTTCTTTCTTTGTTAATTTTTCATTATTCCTTCTTTCTTTCTTTCAGATCAAAATCGTAAACGGCGTAACGTTGGTCTCCTGGCGCCAAGAAATGCTGGAGCGTCAAATCGATTACGGCGCGCAGCTGGGCCAGGTGGTCATTGAACTGGCGAGGATGGAGCTGCAGAACTTCTACCGAAACGTCATGCCCGTCGCCGAATACTTCGATCAAAGCGGCATGCTTTTGGAAGTATGAAAATTGTTTAAGAATAATAATTAGCATTGCTGTTGAATTTTGTTTTTCTTTTTGGGGCAGTGGGATTAAATAAGTGGAAAGTAATTGAATATTGTTTACGTGAATCTGTTAAATCGATCAAATGATGAAATGTAAAATGCAATTAATAATCATTAATATCCATTTTTATGTCGATTACTGAATTATCAATAATAAACTAATTAATTATCATTAATATCCAATTATTTTATCGATCATAAAATCAACTAAGAAACAAATTAATTATAATTAATATCCAATAATTTTATCGATCGTAAAATCAACCATATAAATAATAATAAAAACAAAAACAATTTCAAGGTGTTACTCATTATTATATTATAAAATATAATAATATTGATTGTATTCATGATTTACGTTAATTTTCAAGGTGAACGGCGAGAGAAATCCAAGCGAGGTTTACGTGGATTTTCGCGACGCTGTTTTCAAGATTTTGGGCTTCGAGGGGGGCGAAAATCGGCAGAGAAATGTTCCGAAGGCTTTGGAAACCGAAGTGAGTTGCGAAATTATTCGATTATGGTTGTTATTATTATTATTTGTTTGTTTGTTTCTTTGTTTGTTTCTTTCTTTCCTTTCGTTACTTTGTTTTTTTGTTTCTTTCTTTGTTTGTTTGATTCTTTGTTTCTTTCTTAATTTGTTTCTTTCTTTCTTTGATTCTTTGTTTGTTTGTTTGTTTGTTTGTTTGTTTGTTTGTTTCTTTCTTTCTTTGATCCTTTCTTTCTTTCTTTCTTTCTTCGTTTGTTGCTTTCTTCCTTTCTTTCTTTCTCTGAAATCCAAACTTCCCTAAATCCAAACTTACCCAAATCCAAAATTCCCCAAATCCAAAATTCCCCAATTCCAAACATCCCCAATTCCAAAATTCCCCAAATCCAAAATTCTCCAAATTCAATATTCCCCAAATCCAAAATTCCCCAAATCCAAAATTCTCCAAATTCAATATTCCTCAAATCCAAAATTCCCCAAATCCAAAATTACCCAAATCCAAAATTCCCCAATTCTAAACTTACCCAAATCCAAAATTCCCCAAATACAAAATTCCCCAAATCCAAAATTCCCCAATTCTAAACTTACCCAAATCCAAACTTCCCCAAATCCAAAATTCTCCAAATTCAATATTCCCCAAATCGAAACTTCCCCAAATTCAAAATTACCCAAATCCTAAATTATCCAAATCCAAACTTCCCCAAATTCAATATTCTCCAAATCCAAAATTACCCAAATCCAAAATTCCCCAAATCCAAAATTCCCCAATTCTAAACTTACCCAAATCCAAAATTCCCCAAATACAAAATTCCCCAAATCCAAACTTTCCCAAATCCAAACTTCCCCAAATTCAAAATTACCCAAATCCTAAATTATCCAAATCCAAACTTCCCCAAATCCAAAATTCCCCAAATCCAAAATTCCCCAAATCCAAAATTCCCCAAATCCAAAATTCCCCAAATCCAAAATTACCCAAATCCAAACTTCCCCAAATCCAAAATTTCCCAAATCCAAACTCACAAAATTACCCAAATTACACGTTAAACACTTTAATAACATTAACAATAACATTAACATTAACATTAACAAAAACAATAACAATAACAATACAAAAACAATAACATTAACAATACCATCAACTGTTGCATCTCAGGTGGAAATCGAGAGGCGAAAAGAATCGGCGGCGGATTTGAAAAAGCTCAGCGCGACTCCGCAATCGAAGAAAAACGAAATGGCGTCGCAATTTTCGCCCGCAACGACTGTGAATAATTTCAAATCGATCACCGCGGCGCCGCCGAAAATCGTCGAGAAGCAAAGAAAAGGATTGCCGGCGTTTATTTGGGTGATTGGTGAGATTCAAATTACTATTAGTAAACTTCGATTTCGTTTCAGTTAATGAACAAAACTACAATTGAATCAATCAATTAACTAGAATCAATCAATGACTCAACTACAATCAATTAATTCATTAATTTTATTATGTCAGGCGGACCAGGGAGCAACAAAGAGAATCTATGCGTGCAAGCGGTCCGAAATATGCCGGGTTTCGTTCACACGAGCGTGGGAAACTCGCTGAGAACGATGGCGAATTCGAACACGATAATCAAAGACGCAATTGTGAGCGGGGAAATGGTGCCGCAGGATATGGTGATGCAGTTGGTGGAGGCGCAGATTATGCAGAACAGGGACACGGATGGAGTGGTGATCGACGGGTTCCCGAGGGACTTGGGGCAGTTGACGGAGTTTGAGAATAAGGTTGGTTTTTTGGAGCGGAGGAGGAGGGGGGAGGATTGGGTTCATATTGAAGAGTAATATTGGATAAATATTGGGTTAGTATTGGAGTAATATTGGATATAATTTTGAAATATAATGATGATTGACGGGTTCCCGAGGGACTTGGGGCAGTTGACGGAGTTTGAGAATAAGGCTGGTTTCTGGGGGCGTTGGAGGAGGAGGGGGGAGGAGTGGGTTAATATTGGGTTAGGTTTGGAATAATATTGGATTAGTATTGGGTTAGCATTGAAGTAATATTGGATAAATATTGGGTTAGTATTGGTTTAATATTGGGTTAACATTGGAATAATATTGAATTGATATTGAGTTAATATTGAATTAATATTGAGTTAATATTGAATTAATATTGCAGAAATATTGAATTAATTATGGAATAATGTTAGAACAATATTGAAGTAATATTATTATGAATATTAAATATTAATTAAATATACAATATTAATATTGTTAAATTATTCGAATTATTATTATTAAGATAGAGAATTATTATAAATATTATTATAAATATTATTAAATTATTCTTGAATCCTAAAGAACTATGTAATGTTGTTTCTTTGCTCGTTTCAAGTTCGGTCAACGGCCGCCGTTGGTTTTGTTGGACTGTTCGAAGCTTCAATTGGGAAGAGGACGCTTGGACGACAGCGTGTCGGCTTTTAGGAAGAGATTGGAAATATTTCGCGAGGTTTCGCTGCCGATGCTGAAGGCTTTGGACGCCGAGAATCGTTTGACTATCGTAAGTTAATTCTAACTACTATCGTTGTTTTTCTTTGTTTCTTTACGTTTACACGTTAAATTTCGTGAAATTTGGTGAAATTTGGTGGAATTTCGTGGAATTTGGTGAAATATCGTGGAATTTCGTGGAATTTAGTGAAATTGCGTGAAATTTGTTAAAATTTGATGAAATTTGATGAAATTTAGTGAAATTTAGTTAAATTTCGTGGAATTTGGTAAAATTTGGTGAAATTTCGTGGAATGAATTAAAAAACGAATTAAAAACTGAATTAAAAAACGAATTAAAAACTGAATCGAATTCTCGATGTTTAAAACAATTTAAAATTGCAGATCGACGGCGACACAGACGTTCCAAGCGTGCAAAACGAATTCGACTCGGCGCTTTATCAACTATCGTCGATCGCTAGAAGAAAGGAGGAAGAAAATCAGCGAATCAACGGCGAGGAATCGGAAATCATCGAGAATAATTTGAACAACAAGATAAACGCCAACGCGAATTACGCGAATTCGATGAATTTCAATACAAATTTGGCGAATTCTGCGAATTTCAATTCGAATTCGGCGAATTTCAATACGAATTCGGCGAATTCAATAAATTCCGCGAATTTCAATTCGAATTTTGCGAATTCCACGAATTTCAATTCGAATTCGGCGAATTCTATAAATTCCGCGAATTTCAATGCGAATTTAACGAATTTAACGTCAAATTTGCCGAATTCTACGAATTTGAAAGGGAATTTGACGAATTTAGCTTCGAACGCGACGAATTTGGCGAATTCTACTAATTTGAAGTCGAATTTAACGAATTTAGCCGCGAACGCAACGAATTTAAAGTCGAATTTGCCGAATTCTACGAATTTAACCTCGAATTTGACGAATATAGCTTCGAATGCAACGAATTTGGCGAATTCCTCGAATTTAAAGTCAAATTTGACGAATTTCGCTTCGAACGCAACGAATTTGGCTTCGAACGCAACGAATTTGGCGAATTCTACTAATATAAAGTCAAATTTGCCGAATTCTACGAACCTAACCTCAAATTTGACGAATTTAGCTTCGAACGCGACGAATTTGGCGAATTCTACTAATTTGAAGTTGAATTTGCCGAATTCTATGAATTTAACCTCGAATTTAACGAATTTAGCCGCGAACGCAACGAATTTGGCGAATTCTACGAACCTAACCTCAAATTTAACGAATTCGGCTTCGAACGCAACGAATTTGGCGAATTCTACTAATATAAAATCAAATTTGCCAAATTCTACGAACCTAACCTCAAATTTGACGAATTTAGCTTCGAACGCAACGAATTTAAAGTCAAATTTGGTGAATTCTACGAATTCAACAAAGTCGGAATTAGCGAATTTGGCGAATTCCACGAAATCGAATTTAACGAATTTGGCGAATTCTACAAATTCGAATTTAACGAATTTGGCGAATTCTACAAAATCGAATATAACAAATTTGGCGAATTCTACAAAGTCGAATTTAACGAATTTGGCGAATTCTACGAATTCTACTTTGACGAATTTGGCGAATTCTACAAATTCAATGAAGTCAAATTTAACGAATTTGGCGAATTCTACAAAGTCGAATTTAACGAATTCGACGAATTCCACGAATTCAACGAATTTGAAAGTTGCCGCGAAAAATGTGATAAAAAGGAACGCGGCGAGCATCGGAAATGGCGTGGCGAAACAATTGATAAACGAGGGGAAAAATGGCGTGGAAAAAGCCGTGGCGAAAAATGCGAACGGATTAACGTTGCACGGTAAATATTTCATATAATTAATAGTCATTATTTTGTTGCTTTTTAATTAAACGGGAATGGAACATTTTGTATTGAAATTAGCGTTATTCGTTTTTTATTATTCGTTTATGTTTTCTTTGTGTATTATTTTATGTATTTTATAGTTTTGTACTTTTGTATATATTTTGTATATTTTTATACATATTTTATATATATTTTGTATATTTCATACATATTTTTGTATATTTTATACTTTTATATATATTTTATATATCTTTACATATTTCACATATTTCACACATTTCACATATTTCGAAGCTTCAATCGAAGCAAATATTAAAAATATTCAAACCTTCAATCGAAGCAAAGAATTAAAAATATTCAAATCTTCGATCTAAACAAACAAAAATTGCGAAGCTTCAATCGAAGCAAACAATGAAAAATATTCAAACCTTCAATCTAACGAAACAATAAAAAAACACTCAAACCTTCAACCTGCAACCTAAACAAGCAATAAAAAATACTCGAAGCCTTATTAAAATCTTTCACCCGTAATCTTAAATTGAATCGTTCCGAAATTTCTTTTCCAGCCGCCGCGACGATCGCCGCGAACGGTTTGAAGTTGAGCAACTCGACGACGAAGAATTCGAAAGAGAAGAACGGCGCCGCGCATCTTTTACAAAATGGCGTCGCTCACTTGGCGAACGGAATTTCGAACGCGGCGAATAACGGCAACAAAGTCGCGCCTGAAACGCGAAATTATCCAACGACGACGACGAAACACAATAAGAACGATCGAAACGAGGCGAAAGACGCGTTGAGGAAAATGTACAACGAAGTGGACGGTTATCAGGACAATTTGTTGCACATGTGAACGAAGTAAAGTCGAACGTGTTGAATCAAGTTTTTTTAATTTAACTGCACTTGTGGATTCATGATCTTTGGTTAGTTGTGAAACTTGTTTAATTATTCGATGATTGCAGAATTATTCGATGATCGAAGAATTATTCGATGATCGAAGAATAATTCGATAGTCGAAGAATAATAAGAATAAAAGTAAGAATAGGACTAAGAATAAAAATAAGAATAATAAGAAGAAGAATAATAAGAATATAAATAAGAATAATAAGAATAAGAATAATAATATTTTTCACTTGTTTAATTTTTGCCTATTTATTCAATCGCGATTTGAATTAATAGAAATTCTAAGAAATTCTTCTTTCGTTTTATCGAATTATAGTAAGATAATTAATTATAGTAATTGCAGTAATTATAGTAAATTAAGTACAATAATCGCGTTAAAATGAAGGTAATAAATCGTCGATTATTTGATTAATAATTCAATAATTCGATTAATCGATAGGAAATACGCAAATTTTTGGTAATTAAAATTGGTTAAGAAATCGACGATTTTTTCCCTCCTTTTTTTTCTTGTTTTTCTTTCTTTTTTCATGTAATTGTATATTAATCGCATATTAATCGCTATTTTCAATGTTTCGATTAAAATTACGAATTTATATATTTCACGTTGAATTTTGTATTTATATTTGTGTATTTATTTATTCGTGTATTTCTTTATTTGTTCGTTTTTTGTTGTTGCTGTTGTCGAATTTAACACGATGTTTTTACGATGATAATAATAATAATAAGAATAAGAATAATAATAATAATAATTATGGTGCCTTGAAAATAGGATTAAATTAGGATTAAGAAGAGGAATCGAATAATTGAAGCCAAATGCAAATTCTTATGTATTTTAAGGCGAATGAAATAAATTTGAACACGTTTAAAATGCTCGAATCTTCGAAGGGAATTGAGAATTTTGCACCGCAAACTTTTCACCTTTACAATTGCAAACTTGTCCATTTTTCCATTCAATTGTGCAACTATAAATTCACCATCCTGCAAAATAACGATCATAGCGGCGACACGTTCTCCTATTTTATCTTTCTCTTATCTCGTATCGCATCATTTTCAGAGTTTCGCTTGAAATACGCTCGATTGCGAGGAGAATGATAACGATAAAAAATTCATTACAAACAAAGTATTCGAATGTTTTCGTGAAATAAAAGAGGAAGAATGAATAAGTAACATTGATTTTACGTAGTGAAGAAAAGCATATTTCGAACGATTCTTTCCCTTTGCAATCATTGTGAATTATTCATAGTTGTGATATGAAAATTTCAAATTCCAAAAATCAATTTTCGAAAATGTTAAAAAGTTCAAAAAGTTCAAAAAGTTCAAATTTCAAATTGCAAGTTTCCAAAATATCAAATTTCAAATGTGAAATTACAAAAATTGCAATTTCCGAAATTCAACTTTCGAATTCGAAAAATGTGAACAATTTCAAATGGAATAATTATGGAAGCACAAGTTATGGATCGCTATATTCGAATGCGATCCAAACCCCCTCCCCCGCCCCCGCCCCGATCTAACCGAAACCTTGACCGAAACAATCCCTTTCGCAAGGATTGGTGGAAATCTCGGGAATATCGGCGATTAGATGTCGAGGAAAATTTCGCTTAAATTCGAGAGAATTCCACTGAAATTGCACAACGAAAATCGAACGAAATGGCTGGAAATTGCGACGAAATGCAAATAACGCTGATAATAATAATCGGAGAGGAATATTCAGCGAAATCCAAACTCGATATGGATTGATTTCGAGGTTCGAAGTTGGAAATCGTGTAAATTGAACACGTTGGAAGAATGGCGGTTTTTTCAACGTAAATTTCGGGCGATCGAAATTGCGAAATTGCGAAATTGCGAAATTGCGGTCTACGGGAAAAGGACTTGGTTACGTGGGGGTGTCTGGTCGTTTCGCGCGCGGCACATGAAACGCGCTGAGACGCTTCTGCGTATAACAGCAGAATGTGCAACATTTGTCGTTGCGCGACGACGAATCTCGTGGCGTAGCATAATTAATTCGAAACATAAATTGCATACGTAGTAGTGGTGCATTATTCGGTGAAAAGAGGGATAAAAGATAGCAAAGCGTTAATTTCTTTCTCGTGCCTACCTCTCGCGCTGCTATTTCATCCCACGCGTCGCTATTCTTAATCTTGTTACAATACTCGCGACGATGCTGGAGGGTTAACTTTCCATTAACTATTTCCATATAACTATTCCACTTTCCACTCTTCGTACACACTTTACAATAGAATAGTTTCCCCGCACGGACACAACAGGCGCAGGCTGCTCGCGTGCGCGTCGAAACTTGCACGGATGGACTGTATCGCGAACGCGTGGCATTTCTTCGACGCGATGCGACGTTGTTGCGACGTTGTTGCGCAGCATGTGCGCAGCAGTCCACGCTTCGCACGCGACGGACTCGCGTTCCGTTGCATTGCTCCTCGACCAGCTATAGGCGAGAAACTTGCACATCATAATGTAAGTAAGTGTAATAAGATTGACGATCGAAAAGTGACAAGCTAAAGATTCGCGAGGTTTTTTAAGTGGAATTGGAAGTTTGTAAATTGTAAATCGACGACAGCTCGAAGACTTCTGCATCCTAGCTTTGAAATACGTGTACATGTGTAAAGATTTGATCGCGGTGAATGCGTGCATTTTTAACTATGAAACGTTTCCACGCGTCGCGAATGGTGAAATTTACGATTCAACGTAACGACGTACAAACGAACGCGAGACGTTTCGATAGGAAATGCGAAATTCCATTCGACGAGTAAAGTTGAATTCGTAAACGAAAGATTCGAGAACGTTGAATTTGAAATGAAAAATTGAAATGCAACGATCCCTAAAAACGCAGAATTTTCAACTTAACAATCGACAACTTCTCGCTTTAGAATCTATGAATTTCCAATATATGAAACGTACAATTTGCTGCTGGCAATATGTTGGAAGGAACGTTCAACTTTCACACGATCGATAAATTGCCGTTAGTGAAATTTACCGAAATAATTCAATCAATGAACGTCGTGTGTAACATTTCATCGAAAATATCCTATCGTACGGTGAGCGTCTCTATCCGCAGGAGGGTAGTGAGAAAAGGAGGAAATACCGCAAAAAGAAGAGAACACGCCGACGAGGAATCGCCGAAGGAAACGGTACGGTGGTGGTGTGGTCACCCATCCTACCGCTAATCCTCGCCTCGGCCAACTTAGGTTTTAATATCCCCGACAAGTTGCATATCGCAACGTGCAGAGTCGTTGCTTAGGCAACCGAGGCTTCCTAACCGGACCTGTTGAACGGAAAGGTAAGAAACGTGTCTTATATTATGAATTCGCGGTACGTAACTTTCTTGGGAATTTGGCGAATTTTCCAAACAACAAGCGGTGGATCACTGTATTTGAATGGGGGAGGGGCGCCGCGCCTCCGCCAACCCCCCACCCCCGCCCCCACCCTATCTAACCCAAACCTTAACCGAATCGCAATTTCTGCCAAGATCTCCACTTTCGATGCCGCTTAATGTTACGCGTTAAATCCAGCCAACGTCCGGCAAAATTCGTCGCCGGTGCAACGCGATTCGACCGACTCGTAGGCATCGATTTGGAGGTTTCGCAATATTTAAATTGGACATTCTTCAATTTGCATTTATACATTCAACATTCTCGTATCTTCCGATGCAATTTCTCGCTTTCGCGCTTACATTCTTCGATTATTCAACGCAATTTCGCTTGAAATTTCGCAATGCAATAGAAACTTGAAACTTGAAACTGAATTTGAAATTTGAATTTGAAACTTGAAATTGAATTTGAAACTTGAAATTGAATTTGAATTTGGCCTTGAAATTGAATTTGACCTTGAAATTGAATTTGAAACTCGAAATTGAATTTGAAACTTGAAATTGAAATTGAAAATTGAATTTGAAATTGAAAATTTAACGTAGAAATCTGGAAATTTTCAATTCTCAATTAAAAGTGACATTTCAAATTCAATTCTCCATTAAATTTGAATTTATAAAATTCAATTCTCCATTTAATTTGAATTTATAAAATTCAATTCTCCATTTAATTATAAATTATAAAATTCAATTCTCCATTTAATTATAATTTATAAAATTCAATTCTACATTAAATTTGACTTGTAAAATTCAATTCTCCATTAAATTTCACTTGTGAAATTCAATTCTACATTAAATTTCGCTTGTAAAATTCAATTCTCCATTGAATTTGAATTTATAAAATTCAATTCTCCATTGAATTTGAATTTATAAAATTCAATTCTCCATTAAATTTGAATTTACAAAATTCAATTCTCCATTAAATTTAAATTTATAAAATTCAATCCTCCATTTAATTTGAATTTATAAAATTCAATTCTCCATTTACTCATAATTTATAAAATTCAATTCTCCATTTACTCATAATTTATAAAATTCAATTCTCCATTTAATTATAAATTATAAAATTCAATTCTCCATTTAATTAGAAATTATAAAATTCAATTCTCCATTTAATTAGAAATTATAAAATTCAATTCTCCATTTAATTTGAATTTATAAAATTCAATTCTCCATTTTTCATTTGAATTTATAAAATTCAATTCTCCATTTAATTTGAATTTATAAAATTCAATTCTCCATTTAATTGTAAATTATAAAATTCAATTCTCCATTTAATTATAATTTATAAAATTCAATTCTCCATTTAATTATAAATTATAAAATTCAATTCTCCATTTAATTATAATTTATAAAATTCAATTCTACATTAAATTTGACTTGTAAAATTCAATTCTCCATTAAATTTCACTTGTGAAATTCAATTCTACATTAAATTTCACTTGTAAAATTCAATTCTACATTAAATTTGACTTATAATTGGACAATCGGTGACGTTTCCAATTTTCAGTCCATGTAGAATAGGAATTTCAGCGTTTCAAGCTTGAAACTGGAGCAATGATTTCGTCGAATTTTGCTGAATTTTCATCGATTATATCATTATACTGCATTTCCTCGGAATTTCCTTGAATTTCATTAGAGTATCGTTGAATTGTCCAAACGAATAAGTCACTATTAAGCGAATTCGTTGCCGATTCTTCTCTCAAATATTTCACTATCCTTACGAAAGGGATTCGGTTAAGGTTTGGGTTAGATAGGGTGGGGGCGGGGGAGGGGGTTTGGGGGAGGGGCGGAGCCCCTCCCCCATTCAAATGTAGTGGTCCAGCGCGTATGCTTTGGAAAGTTCGGCAAAATTCCGCTCCGAGTCGGACGAAATTCAGGCGATTCCATTCAACGAAACGAAACGAAACGAAACGAAACGAAACGAATCATTTCAAATGCTACATTTCTACATACATATATGGATCATTGAAAGTTGCACATTTAAGCGCTTTCAAACGAAATTCTTCAATTTTTCCGATTAAAAATATTGTCAATTTCAACATTTCTACATCCAATTCGAACATTTCGTTCGAACAATCTTGGTACATTTTTAAGTGGAATATCTTACATTCGACATCGGAAGATTCTTTTACTTTTCGAATGGAAATTACCCCGAATCCAAAGTTTTGTGCAATTTTGGACAATTTTGTACGTTTTCATGGAATTTTGTACGATTTTGAACAATTTTGTACGTTTTCATGGAATTTCGTGCAATTTTGTTCAATTTTGTACGATATAACGGGATTTTCTGCAACTTTGTACAATTTTAGACAATTTTGTACGATTTCCAATATTTCAATTTCCAATATCTAATCAATTCCCAATTTCCAATTAACTTCGATTTCCATTTTCCAATCTCTCTAACCCACACTTTCTTCTTCTTCTTCTTCTTCTTCTCCCGCAGAACAGCAAAATGGCGCCCAAGTGTTCGAAGACAGCGACGTTAGAAGCGCGGGAAAATGGCGCGGCGAAGCCGGACTACTGTCAACGCCGCCAAACGGATATTTCCCGCAACAAAACGTCGGCCCTGTCAAATTCGAGGTCCCGGACGTGCCTGTTATATTCGTTCTCGGTTCGTGTAACATTTCCCTTCTTTTTCTTTTTCTTCTTCTCTTTTCTTCTTCTGCTTCTTCTTTGTCTTCATCTCTTTTGTTGTTGTTGTTGTTCTTCTTCTTCTTCTTCCTTTTTTTGTTGTTCTTCTGTTTTCTTCCTTTTCTTCTTCTCCTTCTCTTTCTGTTTTCTTCTTCTTCTTCTTCTGTTTTCTTCGAACATTATTCATTCATTCATTCATTCATTCATTCATTCATTCATTCATTCATTCGTTCATTCATTCGTTTATAATAACATGAAAGAATGAACGGAATATGAACTTAATCAAATTCTTCGTCCTTTCTTTATCTTTATTTTTTTAGGCGGGCCAGGAAGCGGAAAGGTGACACATTGCGACAATTTGATGCACGAGAAGGAAGGAATTACTCACATCAACATGATGGATCTTCTACAGCAGTACGCGTTGGGCAACGGTACTTAAATTCGTTTAATTAATCCATTCAATCGAATCGAATTTATCGAAATCGAATTAATAAACGTGTGTGATTCGATCGATTCGATTGAATTCATTCATTTGATTCAATTCAATCGAATTCATTTGGATTCATTGAATTAATCGAATTCATTTCGATTCAATGAATTCATTGAATTATTCCAATTCATTTCGATTCATTGAATTAATCGAATTCATTGAATTATTCGAATTCATTTGGATTCATTGAATTATTCGAATTCATTTGGATTCATTGAATTATTCAAATTCATTGAATTCAATTCAATTCATCGAATTAATTGAATTCAATTCACTTAATCGAATTATTCGAATTCAATTCACCTAATCGAATTATTCGAATTCATAGAATTAATCGAATTAATAGAATTAATCCACTTAATAGAATTAATAGAATTAATCGAAATTAATTATTCACTTATTCGTATTTTTCAGATATGCAAGATTTCGGCCAGCTGAGCAGCAAAACTGTTGCGGAAGTTTTGATGCTCGAAATGAAAATGTCGCCCGGCTCGAAGGTGTTTTTGGTCAGCGGCTATCCGAGGAACATGCGAGACGTTGTCGAATACGCCGAAAAAGTAATTCGTAAATTCGTTTCTTTTCATTCGATTGACGACGAAGTTTCGGATGATTTTTGTGCGATTTTAGACAATTTTTGTGCGGTTAATGGAATTTTCTGCAATTTTGTGCAATTTTCTACGTTTTTAGACAATTTTCTACGTTTCAATGCAATTTTCTGCGATTTTGTGCAATTTTCTACAATTTTCGACAATTTTGTGCGGTTTAATGGATTTTTTTTGCAATTTTAGACAATTTTGGACGATTTTAGACAATTTTGTGCAATTTTGTACGTTTTAATGGAATTTTGTACGATTTAGTGTAATTTTGTACGATTTTGCGCGATTTTTGTGCAATTTAATGGAATTTTGTGCAATTTTGTACAATTTTAGACAATTTCATACAATCTCATACAATTTCGTACAATTTCCGACAATTTCATACAACTTAACCGAATTTAATACAATTTCAACCCAATTCGATACAATTCAAACGAAATTGAACAGAATTCGATAGAATTTATTGAAATATGATTCGAAGGTTTGTTCCTTCTTTCTTTGTTAATTTTTCATTATTCCTTCTTTCTTTCTTTCTTTCAGATCAAAATCGTAAACGGCGTAACGCTGGTCTCCTGGCGGCAAGAAATGCTCGAGCGTCAAATCGATTACGGCGCGCAGCTGGGCCAGGTGGTCATTGAACTGGCGAGGATGGAGCTGCAGAACTTCTACCGAAACGTCATGCCCGTCGCCGAATACTTCGATCAAAGCGGCATGCTTTTGGAAGTATGAAAATTGTTTAAGAATAATAATTAGCATTGCTGTTGAATTTTGTTTTTCTTTTTGGGGCAGTGGGATTAAATAAGTGGGAAGTAATTGAATATTGTTTACGTGAATCTGTTAAATCGATCAAATGATGAAATGTAAAATGCAATTAATAATCATTAATATCCATTTTTATGTCGATTACTGAATTATCAATAATAAACTAATTAATTATCATTAATATCCAATTATTTTATCGATCATAAAATCAACTAAGAAACAAATTAATTATAATTAATATCCAATAATTTTATCGATCATAAGATCAACCATATAAATAATAAAAAAAGAACAATTTCAAGGTGTTACTCATTATTATATTATAAAATATAATAATATTGATTGTATTCATGATTTACGTTAATTTTCAAGGTGAACGGCGAGAGAAATCCAAGCGAGGTTTACGTGGATTTTCGCGACGCTGTTTTCAAGATTTTGGGCTTCGAGGGGGGCGAGAATCGGCAGAGAAATGTTCCGAAGGCTTTGGAAACCGAAGTGAGTTGCGAAATTATTCGATTATGGTTGTTATTATTATTATTTGTTTGTTTCTTTCTTTTCTATCTTTTCTTTTTTTCCCTTTGTTTTCGTTTTTTCCTTTGTTTTGTTTCTTTCCTTTGTTTGTTTGTTTTTTGTTTCTTTGATTCTTTTTTTCTTTCTTTCTTTCTTTGTTTCTTCCTTTCTCTCTTTCTTTCTTTAAAATTAAAAATTGCGTGAATCCAAAATTACCCAATTTCAAAATTCCCCAATTCCAAACTTACCCAAATCCAAAATTCCCCAAATACAAAATTACATAAATACAAAATTGCATAAGTCCAAAATTCCCCAATTCTAAACTTACCCAAATCCAAAATTCCCCAAATCCAAAATTCCCCAAATCCAAAATTACCCAAATCCAAAATTCCCCAATTCTAAACTTACCCAAATCCAAAATTCCCCAAATACAAAATTCCCCAAATCCAAAATTCCCCAATTCTAAACTTACCCAAATCCAAACTTCCCCAAATCCAAAATTCTCCAAATTCAATATTCCCCAAATCGAAACTTCCCCAAATTCAAAATTACCCAAATCCTAAATTATCCAAATCCAAACTTCCCCAAATTCAATATTCCCCAAATCCAAAATTACCCAAATCCAAACTTCCCCAAATCCAAAATTTCCCAAATCCAAACTCACAAAATTACCCAAATTACACGTTAAACACTTTAATAACATTAACAATAACATTAACATTAACATTAACAAAAACAATAACAATAACATCAACTGTTGCATCTCAGGTGGAAATCGAGAGGCGAAAAGAATCGGCGGCGGATTTGAAAAAGCTCAGCGCGACTCCGCAATCGAAGAAAAACGAAATGGCGTCGCAATTTTCGCCCGCAACGACTGTGAATAATTTCAAATCGATCACCGCGGCGCCGCCGAAAATCGTCGAGAAGCAGAGAAAAGGATTGCCGGCGTTTATTTGGGTGATTGGTGAGATTCAAATTACTATTAGTAAACTTCGATTTCGTTTCAGTTAATGAACAAAACTACAATTGAATCAATCAATTAACTAGAATCAATCAATTACTCAACTATAATCAATTAATTAACGAACAAACTGCAATTAAATCAATGAATCAACTATAATCAATCAATTACTCAACTATAATCAATTAATTAACGAACAAATTACAATTAAATCAATCAATTAACTAGAATCAATCAATGACTCAACTACAATCAATTAATTCATTAATTTTATTATGTCAGGCGGACCAGGAAGCAACAAAGAGAATCTATGCGTGCAAGCGGTCCGAAATATGCCGGGTTTCGTTCACACGAGCGTGGGAAACTCGCTGAGAACGATGGCGAATTCGAACACGATAATCAAAGACGCAATTGTGAGCGGGGAAATGGTGCCGCAGGATATGGTGATGCAGTTGGTGGAGGCGCAGATTATGCAGAACAGGGACACGGATGGAGTGGTGATCGACGGGTTCCCGAGGGACTTGGGGCAGTTGACGGAGTTTGAGAATAAGGCTGGTTTCTGGGGGCGTTGGAGGAGGGGGGAGGAGTGGAGTAATATTGGATTAGTATTGGGTTAGTATTGAAGTAATATTGGATAAATATTGGGTTAGTATTGGTTTAATATTGGGTTAACATTGGAATAATATTGAATTGATATTGAGTTAATATTGAATTAATATTGTATAAATATTGAATTAATATTGTATAAATATTGAATTAATATTGCAGAAATATTGAATTAATTATGGAATAATGTTAAAACAATATTGAAGTAATATTATTATGAATATTAAATATTAATTAAATATACAATATTAATATTGTTAAATTATTCGAATTATTATTATTAAGATAGAGAATTATTATAAATATTATTATAAATATTATTAAATTATTCTTGAATCCTAAAGAACTATGTAATGTTGTTCTTTGCTCGTTTCAAGTTCGGTCAACGGCCGCCGTTGGTTTTGTTGGACTGTTCGAAGCTTCAATTGGGAAGAGGACGCTTGGACGACAGCGTGTCGGCTTTTAGGAAGAGATTGGAAATATTTCGCGAGGTTTCGCTGCCGATGCTGAAGGCTTTGGACGCCGAGAATCGTTTGACTATCGTAAGTTAATTCTAACTACTATCGTTGTTTTTCTT